>JARACY010005801.1:0-20242 GCA_029255725.1 Scrobipalpa atriplicella
AAATAGAAAAGAGTAAAGTTTAAGAAAGAGATAGGTAGTAGAAAGATTGATAATCAAAAATGTTGACTAAACAATATTTTGTTTTATTTGTTACTGATCCTTAGCCATACGGTTACGGAACAGTCTCCCCTAGTTGCATTTATTTATTTTTATGTATGATAGTTGCTTTTAATTATGTTTTTTACTTATGAAATGAACGATTACAAAGGGACAAAGAAATCACGTATTTACGAGTTCTATCTCACTCGACTCGTTTTTTATATGATAGCTCTGGCAGACCATATTCAATATTAAATACAAGTTCATAGGGCGTTACCTACACCCTATGAACCTATATTAGAATGTCAATTTTTTATACCTAGTGCTCAGTCCTGTTACTAGCAATAAGTCCATGGTTTTGACATGGCATATATTAGACATATATTGACATTACGTGACATGTTTACATAAATTCGCGCATTTGGTCGCGGCTTCTTAGTACAGGAGTCAACCTAGCGATAAATGATGACCATCAAAACAGATGAAACGTATGCATGGAGTGTGGCAAACCTTAATGAAAACTTATCAAACGTCTACCAATCGAAATATAATCGAAATAAAAAAGTATATAGTTCGTAAATAATGTCTCCTTCATTTTGTATGTGTTCCAATTATGTACATCAAAAAGTTAAATTGGTAATCTACTGGATTACAAACAATAAATAGGTATTGTTTTGCTATACAGGCATCATTAATTCAAAATGGTATCATTTATTTAATATTATCAAAACTTTAGACAAGTGTATCGGCATCATGCTCTTGGTCTATATTGGTCAATTGGCCTGTCAATTTAGACGCCGCCGCAGAAACAGACGCCAAAACAGACGCAAAAGTTGCCGCAAAATCAGACGCGCAAAGACGTGGCTTCCCTGTTAACTATGATGGTGAAATAAAATATAGTACTATAGTAGTGTATAATTAAGGCAAAACACGATGTAGGTACTCAGTTTATCTAATCTGTGGATCTAACGTCGAACCATTAACGGACACAAAACATACACACAGACACACGCCGATGTGAAACATTAGACCTTTGAGACACAATGCTGCAAAGGACGGGGAGCTTCATAGGTTTCATCTTTTGATTATAAAAAATTTACGGTTTGTTTGCAAGTATGTTACACTTTGTGTTGTGATTTCTTGATGGAACTCCATAGTATGCTTTTTAATAAAACTATTTACACTAGTTCCACTTTATAATATTTATTTGCGACCGGTTTCGTTACACCATCTTCAGGCAGTAATTTAAAAATCAAAACAATTTCGAAACCGGTCGCAAATAAATATTATAAAGTGGAACTAGTGTAAATAGTTTTATTAAAAAGCAAAAAAAAAAAAAAGGTTTGTTTGCACTTTATCTCAGTCTGGAGACAGAGACGGACGTGACGATGGAACTAGCTCATCCAGAAGATTCCTATTTACTCTATCTTTGAAGTGTTGCAGGTTGTATGCAGACACAGAGACAGACATTTAAAGGGTTGGACAGGGTCACAGTCTCAGGCCAGTTAACTATTATCGTAAGAAAATTGATCATATTTAAAATGTATAACCTGTCATTCATAAGAACATCTTATAATGCGCATGCAAATCCACCACCCAAGTGTTGTATGTTAGAGTCTTATGTAAGGAAGTCTTTTTCCTGAGGTTTAATTAAACAGTGGACATATATTATTGGCTGCTGTATACTTATACTAAAAAAAATTGGGATGGTAGCTGTGACAGATGCAATTTCTATAGATTTCAGATATATTTTCTTTTGTTTTCATTTTGAATGGCATATGTCGCAGCTACCACCTTACAGTTTTTCGAGGCTAAACTCTCTATAGTCTATAGAGAGTATATAGACTATCTATAGTCTATTGTTGTGTGGTCAAAGCTTTTTTTTTAAATTGGACATACGGCACGACCGTGTGTCTCTCATTATCTCCTCATCTGAGCACAGCACACAATCGCACATCTCCAGTAACCCGACGCCTGTCAAAACACACCACTGTTTTGAGACAATAAGTAGACAAGGTGGAAAAAATGGAGCCATGTCACGGGCACGGTCATCTAAGGTTATCGAATCGACACGACAGAAGAAGAAAAAGAAGGTGAAGAATATCACAATATTATATCCCACTGAATGAGGCGACCACTCAGTGGGATAAACAGAAGAGGTGATACTATCACCTATAGTAATACTATGATGATACTCGTGTACAAATAAAACTACATAAGTGTAATAGAAAGACTTAGATAACTCGATAACCTTAGATGACCGTGCCCGTGACATGGCTCCATTTTTTCCACCTTGTCTACTTATTGTCTCAAAACAGTGGTGTGTTTTGACAGGCGTCGGGTTACTGGAGATGTGCGATTGTGTGCTGTGCTCAGATGAGGAGATAATGAGAGACACACGGTCGTGCCGTATGTCCAATTTAAAAAAAAAGCTTTGACCACACAACAATAGACTATAGATAGTCTATATACTCTCTATAGACTATAGAGAGTTTAGCCTCGAAAAACTGTAAGGTGGTAGCTGCGACATATGCCATTCAAAATGAAAACAAAAGAAAATATATCTGAAATCTATAGAAATTGCATCTGTCACAGCTACCATCCCAATTTTTTTTAGTATAAGTATACAGCAGCCAATAATATATGTCCACTGTTTAATTAAACCTCAGGAAAAAGACTTCCTTACATAAGACTCTAACATACAACACTTGGGTGGTGGATTTGCATGCGCATTATAAGATGTTCTTATGAATGACAGGTTATACATTTTAAATATGATCAATTTTCTTACGATAATAGTTAACTGGCCTGAGACTGTGACCCTGTCCAACCCTTTAAATGTCTGTCTCTGTGTCTGCATACAACCTGCAACACTTCAAAGATAGAGTAAATAGGAATCTTCTGGATGAGCTAGTTCCATCGTCACGTCCGTCTCTGTCTCCAGACTGAGATAAAGTGCAAACAAACCTTTTTTTTTTTTTTTGCTTTTTAATAAAACTATTTACACTAGTTCCACTTTATAATATTTATTTGCGACCGGTTTCGAAATTGTTTTGATTTTTAAATTACTGCCTGAAGATGGTGTAACGAAACCGGTCGCAAATAAATATTATAAAGTGGAACTAGTGTAAATAGTTTTATTAAAAAGCATACTATGGAGTTCCATCAAGAAATCACAACACAAAGTGTAACATACTTGCAAACAAACCGTAAATTTTTTATAATCAAAAGATGAAACCTATGAAGCTCCCCGTCCTTTGCAGCATTGTGTCTCAAAGGTCTAATGTTTCACATCGGCGTGTGTCTGTGTGTATGTTTTGTGTCCGTTAATGGTTCGACGTTAGATCCACAGATTAGATAAACTGAGTACCTACATCGTGTTTTGCCTTAATTATACACTACTATAGTACTATATTTTATTTCACCATCATAGTTAACAGGGAAGCCACGTCTTTGCGCGTCTGATTTTGCGGCAACTTTTGCGTCTGTTTTGGCGTCTGTTTCTGCGGCGGCGTCTAAATTGACAGGCCATGACCAATATAGACCAAGAGCATGATGCCGATACACTTGTCTAAAGTTTTGATAATATTAAATAAATGATACCATTTTGAATTAATGATGCCTGTATAGCAAAACAATACCTATTTATTGTTTGTAATCCAGTAGATTACCAATTTAACTTTTTGATGTACATAATTGGAACACATACAAAATGAAGGAGACATTATTTACGAACTATATACTTTTTTATTTCGATTATATTTCGATTGGTAGACGTTTGATAAGTTTTCATTAAGGTTTGCCACACTCCATGCATACGTTTCATCTGTTTTGATGGTCATCATTTATCGCTAGGTTGACTCCTGTACTAAGAAGCCGCGACCAAATGCGCGAATTTATGTAAACATGTCACGTAATGTCAATATATGTCTAATATATGCCATGTCAAAACCATGGACTTATTGCTAGTAACAGGACTGAGCACTAGGTATAAAAAATTGACATTCTAATATAGGTTCATAGGGTGTAGGTAACGCCCTATGAACTTGTATTTAATATTGAATATGGTCTGCCAGAGCTATCATATAAAAAACGAGTCGAGTGAGATAGAACTCGTAAATACGTGATTTCTTTGTCCCTTTGTAATCGTTCATTTCATAAGTAAAAAACATAATTAAAAGCAACTATCATACATAAAAATAAATAAATGCAACTAGGGGAGACTGTTCCGTAACCGTATGGCTAAGGATCAGTAACAAATAAAACAAAATATTGTTTAGTCAACATTTTTGATTATCAATCTTTCTACTACCTATCTCTTTCTTAAACTTTACTCTTTTCTATTTTAGATAACGCCGACTCCCGCTATATATCGCCGCAGATGAGCTTTTAAATAAGCTTGAGCAACTTCAAATCAAAATTCGTTTATTTTTGGACTTGAATGTCAATCACGAAAGCGGACTTGCATGCAATAACACAGCGTTAGCAGAATTTGAAATATACCAGAAAAATAAATTTTAATTACCTAATAACGATAATAAGTGCAGTGCATCATACGATATTACCCCAGTATACGGTTTTAAACAAACAAACAAACAAACATTGAATGTGCCAGCCGCATCTCCTCCTGGGTAGGTATATACTTTAAAAAACCAGCTAAGGAATTCGAGAGTTTCAGTATTAATTTTTAATTTAGGCGATAACTCAAGTTCAACATTGGTAGCAATTCATGGTTGCAAAATACGCGACTTAACTAATATAAGTCCATACCTGTCATTTTCTACCATGAGAGAACAGAACCGGATGGCAATAATTTTAGTTGAGATTTAGTTAAGTTGGGATGGTTACGAATCGGGGCCATTATAACTGTTTAACACGTATGTGTTTGAGTTATAATGTGTGCAAAGCGCGAAAATCTTCAAATAAAATTTTTTGTTACTGCTGTTTTGCTGACGTCTGATTGGTGGTCCACTGCTAGCAGAATTACGGTAATAAGTGCAGTGCACCATAGGATATTACCCCGGTATACGGTTTTGGAACTTTTGGAACGGACTCCTTTATTCAAAAGGGACAGAGAGTTCACATCTAGCTATCTCGCACGGCACATTTTCTTGTTGCCGGAGCTCAGTCCTGTTAACATATTGTCCATGTCCGTGCCAGATAACATTGCGGTTATGTATGGCGCTAGTGTCTTTAGAACATGACACTTTGGAGACTGGAAAAATTAGTTCCATTTTTCTTCACGCGCAAAGTTATTTGGCACGGACTCATGGTCAAAACATGTTAGGGCTGCCAGGTGAAAATTTTTTGCAATCTTATCACAGCGTAGTAGTTCTCCAACTGAAATTATATGACGGATTTTTTTAAACTATTTATTACATAAAAACTTAAACATTCAAAAAAAATATACTAAGTGACCCACATCCAAAAAGCTATATACCTACTATTCACATTAAAAAGCTTGTAGCTGTAAAATTATTCTAATGTAATTTTTTTATCGCGGAACATTGACAGAAATTTCCGTCAATCAGGAGATGCGGCTGGCACATTCAATGTTTGTTTGTTTGTTTGTTTAAAACCGTATACTGGGGTAATATCGTATGATGCACTGCACTTATTATCGTTATTAGGTAATTAAAATTTATTTTTCTGGTATATTTCAAATTCTGCTAACGCTGTGTTATTGCATGCAAGTCCGCTTTCGTGATTGACATTCAAGTCCAAAAATAAACGAATTTTGATTTGAAGTTGCTCAAGCTTATTTAAAAGCTCATCTGCGGCGATATATAGCGGGAGTCGGCGTTATCTAAAATAGAAAAGAGTAAAGTTTAAGAAAGAGATAGGTAGTAGAAAGATTGATAATCAAAAATGTTGACTAAACAATATTTTGTTTTATTTGTTACTGATCCTTAGCCATACGGTTACGGAACAGTCTCCCCTAGTTGCATTTATTTATTTTTATGTATGATAGTTGCTTTTAATTATGTTTTTTACTTATGAAATGAACGATTACAAAGGGACAAAGAAATCACGTATTTACGAGTTCTATCTCACTCGACTCGTTTTTTATATGATAGCTCTGGCAGACCATATTCAATATTAAATACAAGTTCATAGGGCGTTACCTGACACCCTATGAACCTATATTAGAATGTCAATTTTTTATACCTAGTGCTCAGTCCTGTTACTAGCAATAAGTCCATGGTTTTGACATGGCATATATTAGACATATATTGACATTACGTGACATGTTTACATAAATTCGCGCATTTGGTCGCGGCTTCTTAGTACAGGAGTCAACCTAGCGATAAATGATGACCATCAAAACAGATGAAACGTATGCATGGAGTGTGGCAAACCTTAATGAAAACTTATCAAACGTCTACCAATCGAAATATAATCGAAATAAAAAAGTATATAGTTCGTAAATAATGTCTCCTTCATTTTGTATGTGTTCCAATTATGTACATCAAAAAGTTAAATTGGTAATCTACTGGATTACAAACAATAAATAGGTATTGTTTTGCTATACAGGCATCATTAATTCAAAATGGTATCATTTATTTAATATTATCAAAACTTTAGACAAGTGTATCGGCATCATGCTCTTGGTCTATATTGGTCATGGCCTGTCAATTTAGACGCCGCCGCAGAAACAGACGCCAAAACAGACGCAAAAGTTGCCGCAAAATCAGACGCGCAAAGACGTGGCTTCCCTGTTAACTATGATGGTGAAATAAAATATAGTACTATAGTAGTGTATAATTAAGGCAAAACACGATGTAGGTACTCAGTTTATCTAATCTGTGGATCTAACGTCGAACCATTAACGGACACAAAACATACACACAGACACACGCCGATGTGAAACATTAGACCTTTGAGACACAATGCTGCAAAGGACGGGGAGCTTCATAGGTTTCATCTTTTGATTATAAAAAATTTACGGTTTGTTTGCAAGTATGTTACACTTTGTGTTGTGATTTCTTGATGGAACTCCATAGTATGCTTTTTAATAAAACTATTTACACTAGTTCCACTTTATAATATTTATTTGCGACCGGTTTCGTTACACCATCTTCAGGCAGTAATTTAAAAATCAAAACAATTTCGAAACCGGTCGCAAATAAATATTATAAAGTGGAACTAGTGTAAATAGTTTTATTAAAAAGCAAAAAAAAAAAAAAGGTTTGTTTGCACTTTATCTCAGTCTGGAGACAGAGACGGACGTGACGATGGAACTAGCTCATCCAGAAGATTCCTATTTACTCTATCTTTGAAGTGTTGCAGGTTGTATGCAGACACAGAGACAGACATTTAAAGGGTTGGACAGGGTCACAGTCTCAGGCCAGTTAACTATTATCGTAAGAAAATTGATCATATTTAAAATGTATAACCTGTCATTCATAAGAACATCTTATAATGCGCATGCAAATCCACCACCCAAGTGTTGTATGTTAGAGTCTTATGTAAGGAAGTCTTTTTCCTGAGGTTTAATTAAACAGTGGACATATATTATTGGCTGCTGTATACTTATACTAAAAAAAATTGGGATGGTAGCTGTGACAGATGCAATTTCTATAGATTTCAGATATATTTTCTTTTGTTTTCATTTTGAATGGCATATGTCGCAGCTACCACCTTACAGTTTTTCGAGGCTAAACTCTCTATAGTCTATAGAGAGTATATAGACTATCTATAGTCTATTGTTGTGTGGTCAAAGCTTTTTTTTTAAATTGGACATACGGCACGACCGTGTGTCTCTCATTATCTTTTGAAACTTAGCCCAGTACCTATGTGAAAATTGTACCAACACGAACGACAGGAGAGGAAAGTAATACTGCATCAATTAACTGCCTTTACAGTTTAAGCTAAGTAACAATAGTAATGTAATGTGCGCAGCTGCGAAGTATGTACCGGACTAGCGCTTCAAAGGCTTTAACTAGGTGTAAGATTTCAGGTCTCCATTTTTATCAGTAATTCTTGAATGGTTTTTTGACCTACGAAAAAGTTACCAGGGGCAAACAAATTATGAGATATCCACTTTTGTAGTACGCAACGCGTATTTTCCTAAACTCTACCCCCACTAAAGTCACACTAATATCGAATCGACACGACAGAAGAAGAAAAAGAAGGTGAAGAATATCACAATATTATATCCCACTGAATGAGGCGACCACTCAGTGGGATAAACAGAAGAGGTGATACTATCACCTATAGTAATACTATGATGATACTCGTGTACAAATAAAACTACATAAGTGTAATAGAAAGACTTAGATAACTCGATAACCTTAGATGACCGTGCCCGTGACATGGCTCCATTTTTTCCACCTTGTCTACTTATTGTCTCAAAACAGTGGTGTGTTTTGACAGGCGTCGGGTTACTGGAGATGTGCGATTGTGTGCTGTGCTCAGATGAGGAGATAATGAGAGACACACGGTCGTGCCGTATGTCCAATTTAAAAAAAAAGCTTTGACCACACAACAATAGACTATAGATAGTCTATATACTCTCTATAGACTATAGAGAGTTTAGCCTCGAAAAACTGTAAGGTGGTAGCTGCGACATATGCCATTCAAAATGAAAACAAAAGAAAATATATCTGAAATCTATAGAAATTGCATCTGTCACAGCTACCATCCCAATTTTTTTTAGTATAAGTATACAGCAGCCAATAATATATGTCCACTGTTTAATTAAACCTCAGGAAAAAGACTTCCTTACATAAGACTCTAACATACAACACTTGGGTGGTGGATTTGCATGCGCATTATAAGATGTTCTTATGAATGACAGGTTATACATTTTAAATATGATCAATTTTCTTACGATAATAGTTAACTGGCCTGAGACTGTGACCCTGTCCAACCCTTTAAATGTCTGTCTCTGTGTCTGCATACAACCTGCAACACTTCAAAGATAGAGTAAATAGGAATCTTCTGGATGAGCTAGTTCCATCGTCACGTCCGTCTCTGTCTCCAGACTGAGATAAAGTGCAAACAAACCTTTTTTTTTTTTTTGCTTTTTAATAAAACTATTTACACTAGTTCCACTTTATAATATTTATTTGCGACCGGTTTCGAAATTGTTTTGATTTTTAAATTACTGCCTGAAGATGGTGTAACGAAACCGGTCGCAAATAAATATTATAAAGTGGAACTAGTGTAAATAGTTTTATTAAAAAGCATACTATGGAGTTCCATCAAGAAATCACAACACAAAGTGTAACATACTTGCAAACAAACCGTAAATTTTTTATAATCAAAAGATGAAACCTATGAAGCTCCCCGTCCTTTGCAGCATTGTGTCTCAAAGGTCTAATGTTTCACATCGGCGTGTGTCTGTGTGTATGTTTTGTGTCCGTTAATGGTTCGACGTTAGATCCACAGATTAGATAAACTGAGTACCTACATCGTGTTTTGCCTTAATTATACACTACTATAGTACTATATTTTATTTCACCATCATAGTTAACAGGGAAGCCACGTCTTTGCGCGTCTGATTTTGCGGCAACTTTTGCGTCTGTTTTGGCGTCTGTTTCTGCGGCGGCGTCTAAATTGACAGGCCATGACCAATATAGACCAAGAGCATGATGCCGATACACTTGTCTAAAGTTTTGATAATATTAAATAAATGATACCATTTTGAATTAATGATGCCTGTATAGCAAAACAATACCTATTTATTGTTTGTAATCCAGTAGATTACCAATTTAACTTTTTGATGTACATAATTGGAACACATACAAAATGAAGGAGACATTATTTACGAACTATATACTTTTTTATTTCGATTATATTTCGATTGGTAGACGTTTGATAAGTTTTCATTAAGGTTTGCCACACTCCATGCATACGTTTCATCTGTTTTGATGGTCATCATTTATCGCTAGGTTGACTCCTGTACTAAGAAGCCGCGACCAAATGCGCGAATTTATGTAAACATGTCACGTAATGTCAATATATGTCTAATATATGCCATGTCAAAACCATGGACTTATTGCTAGTAACAGGACTGAGCACTAGGTATAAAAAATTGACATTCTAATATAGGTTCATAGGGTGTAGGTAACGCCCTATGAACTTGTATTTAATATTGAATATGGTCTGCCAGAGCTATCATATAAAAAACGAGTCGAGTGAGATAGAACTCGTAAATACGTGATTTCTTTGTCCCTTTGTAATCGTTCATTTCATAAGTAAAAAACATAATTAAAAGCAACTATCATACATAAAAATAAATAAATGCAACTAGGGGAGACTGTTCCGTAACCGTATGGCTAAGGATCAGTAACAAATAAAACAAAATATTGTTTAGTCAACATTTTTGATTATCAATCTTTCTACTACCTATCTCTTTCTTAAACTTTACTCTTTTCTATTTTAGATAACGCCGACTCCCGCTATATATCGCCGCAGATGAGCTTTTAAATAAGCTTGAGCAACTTCAAATCAAAATTCGTTTATTTTTGGACTTGAATGTCAATCACGAAAGCGGACTTGCATGCAATAACACAGCGTTAGCAGAATTTGAAATATACCAGAAAAATAAATTTTAATTACCTAATAACGATAATAAGTGCAGTGCATCATACGATATTACCCCAGTATACGGTTTTAAACAAACAAACAAACAAACATTGAATGTGCCAGCCGCATCTCCTCCTGGGTAGGTATATACTTTAAAAAACCAGCTAAGGAATTCGAGAGTTTCAGTATTAATTTTTAATTTAGGCGATAACTCAAGTTCAACATTGGTAGCAATTCATGGTTGCAAAATACGCGACTTAACTAATATAAGTCCATACCTGTCATTTTCTACCATGAGAGAACAGAACCGGATGGCAATAATTTTAGTTGAGATTTAGTTAAGTTGGGATGGTTACGAATCGGGGCCATTATAACTGTTTAACACGTATGTGTTTGAGTTATAATGTGTGCAAAGCGCGAAAATCTTCAAATAAAATTTTTTGTTACTGCTGTTTTGCTGACGTCTGATTGGTGGTCCACTGCTAGCAGAATTACGGTAATAAGTGCAGTGCACCATAGGATATTACCCCGGTATACGGTTTTGGAACTTTTGGAACGGACTCCTTTATTCAAAAGGGACAGAGAGTTCACATCTAGCTATCTCGCACGGCACATTTTCTTGTTGCCGGAGCTCAGTCCTGTTAACATATTGTCCATGTCCGTGCCAGATAACATTGCGGTTATGTATGGCGCTAGTGTCTTTAGAACATGACACTTTGGAGACTGGAAAAATTAGTTCCATTTTTCTTCACGCGCAAAGTTATTTGGCACGGACTCATGGTCAAAACATGTTAGGGCTGCCAGGTGAAAATTTTTTGCAATCTTATCACAGCGTAGTAGTTCTCCAACTGAAATTATATGACGGATTTTTTTAAACTATTTATTACATAAAAACTTAAACATTCAAAAAAAATATACTAAGTGACCCACATCCAAAAAGCTATATACCTACTATTCACATTAAAAAGCTTGTAGCTGTAAAATTATTCTAATGTAATTTTTTTATCGCGGAACATTGACAGAAATTTCCGTCAATCAGGAGAACTACCCAGTACAAGGAGGTTTTATTCTGAGTATCACGGTGCAAAAGTCGGATTAAAAATATATATATTTAATCATTTATTATTGCACACAAATAACATCCTAATAAAAGTAAACAAAGAACCTGATACAGACAATGGGCCCGATTCGTAACCATCACGACTTAACTAAATCTCAACTAGAATTATTGCCATCCCGTACTCTTCCCTCATGATGAAAGTGACAGGTTTGGACTTATTAGTTAACCACGAATTGCTGCCATTGCTCTATAGAGAAAAATCTTACAACAGACGTTTGGAAGCAACCATTCGCGGACTGGCAAACACGAAAAAGCCAATTGCCGAATTCGGGGTTTGGCAGGTATGTAAAACGACCAATCTGCGGAGTGGTACTGATGAAATGCCAGCCCGCGAAGTGAGCAGTTTTTGATTCAACCACACCGCGAAATGGCATAGAAGAAATGCCAGATACCGAACTAAATAAAAAAAAACGCTGTCATGGGTCGTCGGGTCAACATAGATCGTGTCGGCAGAGATGAGTTGTCAGTGCGGGGAAGAGTTATCAGTGCGGTGCGGGGTGAGTTGTCAGTGCGGGGTGAGTTGTCAGTGTGGGATGAGTTGTCTGGGCGGGGATGAGTTGTCAGTGCGGGGTGAGTTGTCAGTGTGGGATGAGTTGTCTGGGCGGGGATGACTTGTCAGAGCGCGATAAGTTGTCGGTGCGGGATAAATTGTCAGCGCATTATAAGTTGTCTGACACTGACAACTTATCCCCGCACTAACAACTCATCCTACAGTGACAACTCGTCCCCCACTGACAACTCATCCCGCACTGACAACTCATCCCTGCACTGACAACTCATCCCACACTGACAACTCATCCCTGCACTGACAACTCATCCCGCACTGACAACTCATCCCCGCGCTGATAATGAGCGATTTCGGGGATTGTGCGTAACATATCTACTAACTATTATTAAGTTAGTAAAAAATCGACCGTTTTCCGTGACGAGATAAAAAAAAAACTAAAATTATACAAGTGGCAGCCCTAAAACCGTACTGATTTGGCAGATGTTTGGCAGACGCACGGGCGATTTTTTTGACATTCGCAATTTTCACCGCCGGTCGCCGAAACACGTGGCCTCTCTCCGAAAGACGTGGCCTCTCCCATACATTCCCATACGTTTGTTTTTTTCGCAAGACGCGCCGCCAGTTTTGACGCAAGAAAATTCGCGCATGCGAAAAAGACGTGGCTTCCGCCTAAGGTTTTAAGTTATGGTAACTGTTTTATGGGAAAAGTTAGGAATCTTCTTGTTCCTTATTAAAAAAACTACTGGTAAATAGTGAAAATATATGGGAAAACCAGCAATAATTAATTCTTTTGTCTCATTCTCGAAAGGAGTAGACTTAAATTTGTAATTCACGTTAATGATTTAGTAGAATTTCCGGTAAAATACAACACAACTAACATTATAAATGCGAAAGTTTGGATGTTTGAATGTTTTTAATTCAATCACCAGCGCTTCAATCACTAGACGGATCGAGATGAAACTTGGCACACTTCACATAGGCTATATTTACCGTGGGAAAACACTTCATTCCGATGGGAAAACTCATTCATGTGGAAAGCATGAAAATAATAAATTAAATATTGCGGTTTATTTCCTTCTCATTTTGACCAACTTATCGAAAACACGAAACACACGGAAACACCTAGTGGAATCATTTTCTCCTTCCATACGTTTTTCGAAACCAGTCAGTCCTTATTTAGTTAGTGAAGTACTGTTTTTGTGCCCATTTCGATGCTATCTCCACCTCCCATACAAAACGGGCTTGGACTGGTTAAATTCAAACAATAGTGCGTAGGCGCAGATCAACTGTATCAATTTGAATCGCGGTGTAGCGCCATACTGGGATAGACTACGCGGGTGTTTTTCGTACCTACTTGGATCTTTGTTAGCTTGTGTTATCGGGGTAGGCAGAGGTACAACGCCTAGTAAAAGTAAAAATCCTTTCCGTCGCATCTGACTTTGAGGGTAATTAAAGATTTAAATGTGTATCGCTATAGTGACAGGTTGTCAGCCCATCGCCTAAACTACAACACACTGTGTAACCCTTGAAATATCTTTGCTGGTTTTTACAGCATGCCCGGGAGAAGCAGCTAGCACATTCTATGTTTATTCTTTCACTCCCAGTCCAGCATGGAAGATTCTTTTGGTCCCATTCCATCATGGAAGACCCGCGCACGAATATAATACGGTGAAACACTAAGGCTCGTATTTATAAAGCGATCTCAAGATTGAGAGCAATATTAAGTATGGATTTGACAGGTCGTTTTGTACTGAAATGACATTTCTGATACGAACTCAAATTCGCTGTCACTCCTGAGAACTGATTATAAATACGGCCCTTAGGCTCGCATTTATGAAGCGATCTCAAGTTTGAGAGCGATATTAAGTGTGGATTTGACAGTCCGTTTTGTACTGAAATGACATTTCTGATTCAAACTCAAACTCGGTGTCACTCTTGAGAGCTAATTGAGGGGCCTTAAACGCTTTCAATCCCGGCTTCCCACATATCGCCTTAGCCCGATGCTATCTCCCCGCCTATTAACCGACAACGATTAAACAATGGCCGCGAATGGCGCCCAAATCGAAAAAATAATTCACCTAATTTGTCCAGACAACTGACGGATTGCCTCTTATTAGTCTGCCAGATTACGGACGCCACGATCGTTAACTGCGCTTCCACGTAATTAGTACTATTTGTTTTTGCCGGGTTATCTTGACCTCTCATCGAACTTTTGCCCAAACAATGGGGAAAGGCGTCGGAGGTCGAGTTTTGAAAGGGTTCGTGATTGGTCGAGGGCGTTTTTTCAACTTCATCTATAGCGATTTGTCGGTGGTCGAGGGTTTACCCAAAGTTCTTGTGTTTACCTCTTAATTATTACAATGGATGCTTTACCATTTCAAAATATACAGCATGAAGTGCATCATCTTCATATTCGATACTGAGTATTGCCAATATGTCATAGATATTGGATATTAGAAGATTCTCTATTATATATTTTACTAGCTTTCCGCCCCGCGGTTTCACCCGCAGCTAAGAGTTTTCCCGTGGGATTGAGTTCCCGCGCTGTTCCTACCTTTAAAATTGACGGAATTTCAATACAAACTTCCATCCCCTATTTAACCCACTTAGGGGTGGATAATACAAAAACGCTGAAACACGTGTTCATTATTTTTTAATCTTTAGCCCAAAAACAAAATTGAAAGATCCTGCCTTCAAAATTAACGGAATTTCCATACAAACTTCCATCCCCTATTTAACCCTCTTAGGGGTGAAAAATACAAAAATGCTGAAACACGTATAAATTATTTTTTAATCATTAGCCTAAATACAAAATTTGAAGATCCTACCTTCAAAATTGACGGACTTTCATACAAACTTCAACCCCCCTTTTTACCCGTTTAGGGAGGGAAAATCCGGAAATCCTTTCTTAGTGGGAGGTAACGTTAAAAGAGGAACTTGCTCTCTAAGTTTAACGATTCTAGCTTTAGTAGTTTAGGCTCTGCGTTGATGAATCAGTCAGTCAGTCAGTAAGGACAAACGATTTTATAAGTATAGATTGTCTTTACAAAATCAAACATTATACGTTAACATAACGGACCTAGGCCATGTATTTCCCTGATACACACCTTTCAAAATTACTCATTAATGCATTACTGTTTTTATTTGACATGTGTATCACAGTTCTAGGTTCCGAACGTCAATGGACGTCGAGTAGTAATTGAAGAGCACTGTAGAGGCCTATACCTGCAGTGGGTGGATGTGAGCTGGAGATGATGATGATGATGATGATGTAGTGGAAATAAGCCCTATACTATACAGGGTGTAAAAAAAGTACTGCGTTCCTTTAAACCACCAAACAACTTTCTCAAAGCACAAAATTTTTAACTCGAAAATAATGCAGTTTTTAAATTTTACTTCAAACACAGAATATAGTTTCAAGCTAAAATTTTTGTACTTTGGGAAAGTTGTTTGTTATCATTTTAGAACATGTGGTTTAAAGAAACGCAGTACTATTTTTACACCCTGTACAACTGATGCACTTGTAATATTACCCTGAACTTGACACCGTGTTGTTCAGTTTCGTTATCTTGTTGTGTGGCTATCGTTCCAGTAGCCTGCGGGTGGTCGAAACGTGGGTAGATGCAAGTGATAAAATGTTATGAAGAAGTATAACAAGATGTATTGAATCTGTTATAAATTCTTGCATGGATGACAAAAGGTAGTTATGTAGAGAATTTGACACTGATTTAAAAGCAGTTTTTATTCTTCTGATAGATTACATACATATATTAAGCACGCCTTTATCCCTAATAGGGTAGGCAGAACATCAACGATCCAAACAGAGGTCGTTACGCCACGTCTGACAAGTTTTGAGGGTTGTTTAAGATAGACCTGTCTGTATATTGCTGTAGTGACATGTTGTCAGCCCATCGCCAAAATTACAATATACTGAAACCCTCGAATCCCTTAGCTGGTTTTTGGGAGGAGATGAAGCTGGCATATTCTATGTTTTTCCATCGCTCCCAGTCCAGTATGGAAGTATTTAATTAGCCACATCAAAAGCAGCTTTATCATTATCATAGCCGTTTTTTTTTTTACATGCAGTTGCATTCTTCAAAAGTTGTCAATTTTCTTGGTCAGTACCTAATAAGGAACACAACAATTACACAACTACTATTTTTGCCACTATCTTCCATTGATAAGAACAAGATATTATATCAAAAGCCCTAATAGACACATATCAGAATTATCTCCCTTTCTGAGAATCCCCCGATCGCATCCGTGATATCCATTTTGATATGTGTCAATTAAAACTGAATATTAATACCAGCGTCATATATAAAATTTAGACACGCGGCAGCGTGTCCAGCCAAGTTCAAGCCGAGAACTGGAGGGCCGCACCGTGTGTATATTTACAGGAACCATTTGGAGCCACTTTTTACCCCTTCATAACTCAAAAACTATGAAACATATACACACCAAATTGGGTTTATATAATGAGACCCCCAATATAAACAAGTAACTTAAATTTCATAAGCATAGCTTAAACGGTTAGATAGATATTGAGGTCAAAATATCGTCATTTTTATGATTGACTGACTGACTGACTGACTGACTGACTGACTGACTGACATATAGATCAAAAACCTAACCCACTTCCAGATGACCTACAAAGTTCAAATTTTGTATGATGACAGATTATAATGATATAAGTATGGAAAAAATCGAAAAAATAAAAAAAAAACATTTATTTGAACCCCCTCCATACATTTCTATTTTCTTTACAACAATAGTTCCTTTTAAAACCGCTAGATGGCGCTAGTAGGTTTTTAAAACTCGCTATCGTTGTGATTTCGGCAATGGTGAGAAATCACTTCAAGTACCGTTTTCAATGGAAAATCGTCCAACAAATTGTAAGTTTACTGTAAAATTGTCTTGTTCTTGTCGTTATTTCGTTTAATTGAAATTCGTGTCTATTCTATTCGGTCCGGTCTCTCATTGGTGATAGTGGGATTTGTTTGTCTTGTCCTTGTGTTGTGTCTATTGGATAGGTTTGTTTGAGTTAAAGAAATCGAATTTGATTTAGTTAGCTACTTTTATTAAAAACTGAAACAAATAAAGTTATTGTGAGGATAAGAAATAAAAAGGGGTTGGAAAGATGACATGTCAAAAAATTGAATTGTTGGTGGGTGACGCGTTCATATTACATAAAATAATTAAAATGCCTGGCGATGGAAGCTGTCTGTTCCATTCTTTGGCATTTTCAGTATTTTGATGTACGGATAAACAAAAAGCTAGTGATTTGCGTAGGAAAATTGTAGACCATGTAATTAGTAAGTGGAAGATTTAAGTTTGTATACTTGCGCCCGAAACGGCGACCCTTACGACTCGGTAGAAGAGTAGGTATATAGAGCCTGCATGCTTGTTTCGACTACGTATGGAGGGGTTTCCGAATTAAAGGCTGTTGGAGAATCTAGACACAATTTTTTTCCATTCATTATAATTGAGTGGGATGTCATTTAACAGGTATTGTAAAATTATTTGCATTTAATGTCACCGTTATTGAAAAAAATAATACGATTTAGAACCTAACCCACTTCCAGAAGATCTATCTATATACGAATAATGGTAAATTAAAATTAAGTACAATTTTATTTACCTACAAAAAGTAATGATATCCACCAAAAACATAAATGTAAAAATAGAAGCCAAGTTCTTGATAGTTTGGTGCATGGTATGCACAAAAAAGTTGTGATATCAAAAAAGCGGGCCAAGTCAAGGGTTTATTAAAAGTAATTCTAAGCTCTTCAATAAGGTATCATTTCAATTGACTTGGCCGTTGTAGAGAATAATACAAACTGTCACCTACAACACCACTCTACAACGGCCAAGTTCCATGAAATGATACCTTATTGAAGAGCTTAGAATTACTTTAATAACCCTTGACTTGGCCCGCTTTTTTGATATCACAACTTTTTTGTGCATACCATGCACCAAACTATCAAGAACTTGGCTTCTATTTTTACATTTATGTTTTTGGTGGGTTATATTTAATGTAATTTATATATAAGCGATGGATCGATTTAGCGTCGCTCTCATCTGGATGATAAGGGGCGATAAGCAGATATACAGTCCATCTCTACATCATATATATTCAATCAAATATATGCTTTAACATCTCTGAGATATAGTCTGTATTATCTGGTGGATTTTTGATATAATAGTAGATTTTGGGAGCAAATCACTAGCTTTTTGTTTATCCGTACATCAAAATACTGAAAATGCCA
Organism: Scrobipalpa atriplicella; assembly: GCA_029255725.1. Classification (NCBI taxonomy): domain Eukaryota; kingdom Metazoa; phylum Arthropoda; class Insecta; order Lepidoptera; family Gelechiidae; genus Scrobipalpa; species Scrobipalpa atriplicella. The sequence goes on from JARACY010005801.1 coordinate 18,470, forward strand.
AGAATGGAACAGACAGCTTCCATCGCCAGGCATTTTAATTATTTTATGTAATATGAACGCGTCACCCACCAACAATTCAATTTTTTGACATGTCATCTTTCCAACCCCTTTTTATTTCTTATCCTCACAATAACTTTATTTGTTTCAGTTTTTAATAAAAGTAGCTAACTAAATCAAATTCGATTTCTTTAACTCAAACAAACCTATCCAATAGACACAACACAAGGACAAGACAAACAAATCCCACTATCACCAATGAGAGACCGGACCGAATAGAATAGACACGAATTTCAATTAACGAAATAACGACAAGAACAAGACAATTTTACAGTAAACTTACAATTTGTTGGACGATTTTCCATTGAAAACGGTACTTGAAGTGATTTTCTCACCATTGCCGAAATCACAACGATAGCGAGTTTTAAAAACCTACTAGCGCCATCTAGCGGTTTTAAAAGGAACTATTGTTGGTAAAGAAAATAGAAATGTATGGGAGGGGGTTCAAATAAATGTTTTTTTTTTTTTTATTTTTTCGATTTTTTCCATACTTATATCATTATAATCTGTCATTCATACAAAATTTGAACTTTGTAGGTCATCTGAAGTGGGTTAGGTTTTTGATCTATATGTCAGTCAGTCAGTCAGTCAGTCAGTCAGTCAGTCAGTCAATCATAAAAATGACGATATTTTGACCTCAATATCTATCTAACCGTTTAAGCTATGCTTATGAAATTTAAGTTACTTGTTTATATTGGGGGTCTCATTATATAAACCCAATTTGGTGTGTATATGTTTCATAGTTTTTGAGTTATGAAGGGGTAAAAAGTGGCTCCAAATGGTTCCTGTAAATATACACACGGTGCGGCCCTCCAGTTCTCGGCTGAACTTGGCTGGACACGCTGCCGCGTGTCTAAATTTTATATATGACGCTGGTATTAATATTCAGTTTTAATTGACACATATCAAAATGGATATCACGGATGCGATCGGGGGATTCTCAGAAAGGGAGATAATTCTGATATGTGTCTATTAGGGCTTTTGATATAATATCTTGTTCTTATCAATGGAAGATAGTGGCAAAAATAGTAGTTGTGTAATTGTTGTGTTCCTTATTAGGTACTGACCAAGAAAATTGACAACTTTTGAAGAATGCAACTGCATGTAAAAAAAAAAACGGCTATGATAATGATAAAGCTGCTTTTGATGTGGCTAATTAAATACTTCCATACTGGACTGGGAGCGATGGAAAAACATAGAATATGCCAGCTTCATCTCCTCCCAAAAACCAGCTAAGGGATTCGAGGGTTTCAGTATATTGTAATTTTGGCGATGGGCTGACAACATGTCACTACAGCAATATACAGACAGGTCTATCTTAAACAACCCTCAAAACTTGTCAGACGTGGCGTAACGACCTCTGTTTGGATCGTTGATGTTCTGCCTACCCTATTAGGGATAAAGGCGTGCTTAATATATGTATGTAATCTATCAGAAGAATAAAAACTGCTTTTAAATCAGTGTCAAATTCTCTACATAACTACCTTTTGTCATCCATGCAAGAATTTATAACAGATTCAATACATCTTGTTATACTTCTTCATAACATTTATCACTTGCATCTACCCACGTTTCGACCACCCGCAGGCTACTGGAACGATAGCCACACAACAAGATAACGAAACTGAACAACACGGTGTCAAGTTTCAGGGTAATATTACAAGTGCATCAGTTGTACAGGGTGTAAAAATAGTACTGCGTTTCTTTAAACCACAT
>JARACY010005802.1:0-20240 GCA_029255725.1 Scrobipalpa atriplicella
TAATAGCAGATCGCGAGAGTGTAGAGAGGCACTTCGTGTAACTTCACTTCGCTTCGGGCAACTTCCGTTCTGTGTCGGTTTTTTGTGTCCGAGTCAAAGGGCCCGAAGTTCGAATACGAAGTGACACACTACATTACTCGACTTCAGTTTACTAGAAATCTTTGCCAACGTATGTCGTGTATGTCGTGGCCAGGATGAGTTTGTTGTCTCAAGATCAATCGCTCTTATTCTTAGAATTGTACAAGGAGAATCCATTATATGGGACGCTAAACATGCGGGACATCATCTTCCTAGTCTTTTTCCCGTATCTCTCGGGGTCGGCTACCTAATCTAAGGGATTGAATGAGGGTCCTGGTTTTTACACAGAGCGACTGCCATCTGACCTCCGCAACCCAGAAGGGACCAGACCCAATCATAGATTAGGTTACACACAACCTTTGAATTTCTTCGTTTTTTCTTAGGTTTCCTCACGATGTTTTACTTCACCGTAAAAGCGCCGAATAAACGTACGTATATGAAACGTATATGAAATTTGAAAACATGCGGGATATAAAGTTAAAAAGAAAACCAATTTACGATGCTTGAGTGTGTATAAGCCATAGAGTAGGTATATTTTAATAGGGTATAAGTGAAATAATGAATGTACCAGTTGAAGAATTCAAGTTTTTAATTTTTTTTGTATTATGTATTTGTATATAGTTGAAATAAGCATAAATAAGCAAGAGAGCACAAAGCAGCGGCAGCTGCAACTTGCACGTCATCCATCTTAAGGCCTGCCTAGCGACTGAGCTTTTCCGAAGTCTTACGAGTAGTGTAGTGTGTCTCCTCGCCTCGACTAACTTCACTTCGACGCACTTTCCAAAGAACTTCGGCGAGAATGTAGTGGGCGCTTTATTATATGCATGTATAAGTAACTTGTTACCCGCCTAAAAGGATCTATTTTAAAGATATTAGTGGAAGATAAGGCATTTTTTAAGATGGCGGTTGTAGTGTATCTTTTGGTGAATGTAAAATTATAACAATTTACTTTGCACACAAACCAAAGTACAATTTATTATTTTTTAGTTAGACTGCGTAGGTACCATTTGGTTCACACTTAGCCATCATCATAAATTCAATCATTCATTACTGCATTTGTCATTTTATGTCTACAGTCTTTTATTTTGAGGTTGAATTGATCCCACTGCTGGGCAAAGCAGTGGGACACTAACGGCTAAATAATATAAGATAAGATAAGTATTGATCCAGTGATCTACAAGTATTTAGTAAATTAATATGAATATAAAGCAAGTATTCAAATTTTTGAGATTTTGTCTTTACTAATGTTTCAACCATAATATTTATTATTTTGTTGTACTTTATATAACTTGCATATCATAAGTACTTATTAACAATTATTGTTAGCCTGGAAAATGTCATGGATAAGTTTTAACAAGATAAAAAATATGAACATAATTATGATGAAATTAAACCCAGTCTTCACAATAAATAAGACTGAAAATGTTTTACAATATTAATTTAGTTTTCATACCTATTTTGTACGTAATTATTTCTGTTAAGATTTGTAAATTAAAGCAAATTTTTTATTATTGTTTTAATAATAAAATTGTTACTAATTTCAACTTTGTTAATTTACTTGTTGACCCTGTATGAAAAATATGCCTAATCATACTTTCAACTACATTATGTAGATGTAGATTCATATTTCATTAGTTTTCAACTAATTGTAGATTAAAAAACTATAATTTTTCATTATGATAATATCATAATTCAAAACAAACAAATGTTGAAAAATATTTAATAAATAAACTATCATTAACTCTTACTAACTAAGACGATTCTGTACTCACTGCACACAGGCACACAAACCACATTAGGAATAACACTGACTATCTTGATGGTAATATCAAAAAAGTAAGGAATAGAAAATCTATTTTAACATTAGAAAACTTTATTGAATTGGCCAGAGAGCACTTTGATCAGATGTATTGAGGTCTGGTGTGTCGTTCAAGTCATCCAAACTGTCCGGTTCAAGTTCATTGTTGTTTCTAGCAGGAGAATATGAAGTCCTCAGCTCCTCATCCTCATCTTCATCGTGAGATTCTTCGATTCATCAGACTCGTCATTACCTAGGAAAAAACATGTCACATATTAGAAAATATAAATTGTAAAACTACAGATGTAATTTTCAATCAATGTTCCACTATTAACATATTGGCAGAAAAACATCTTATTCTTAAAATATGATTCCATGTAAAACTGCAGACGAAAATGGTAGGGGTGTGGTTTTAGATTGTGAATTTGGACTGATTTTTCTAGATTCAACATGTCCTAACATTCATTTCATAATGTATTATATTTCTCACCCCAAGAACCTGATGTGAACTAACTAGTCAGAATTTACCATAGCATAGAAAAGCAAGCAGCATTTCTTTATACCTACCTTCTTCCTCGTCTGTATCCTGTTCTTCTGTCCATTGGTTCTGGGTCAGTCTTTCCTAAAGGAGCTCTCTTCATATATTGCTGACCTATTGAACTGAGCTGTAAAGAGGGATATAATTTTAGCACGTTGCAGGGCGGCTATAGTCAACCAAATATTTATTATTCTGATTCATATTCAAAACATATTTGTAATGATGCGTTACGTATGACCTCATTCTACACACCTCAAATTCATTACCAGCCACCTTTTTAGGCCTAGATTCAAACCCAATTTAAATTCATAAGTGTAAGCAGCGAAGTCTGCATTTTGTAAGACTCCCTAGATTGATTTTTCTACGAAACTGGGAATGGGAACCTAATCACAGAGTTCTACTTTGGGTCCTTCAGCAGAAGGTATTAAGTGTTTTTATATTAAAAAAGAACGTGAAAAGTCAGCTCCCTCAAGTCATGAAATCATTGCTGACTATTAATTTTCTTTTGTAGGTCCGCCGTTAGGAGCTAAGCTCCATAGAAGACGCTGTAATCCTCTTTAATTTGCTAATATATCTACTCACTGTGTCTTCTCTATTAATCTCTTATTTATTACTCCCTAGGTACCTACTTACTCTTACTTTGTGGGGCACTCGGGGCATAGGGAGAACCCGGGGCCTCACATATTTATATGAATATGTACACGGTACACCCATGATATAATAACCAAAATAATAACAATATTTATACCCCATGGTACCAAGCTAGAACATACCCATTGTTGATTGGCTTGTTCTAAAGCAGTCAATTCGGCTTCTTCGTCGCAAGGGCTATCAGCGTTGAACCACTTGGAATCTACCAAACGTGGTGTAAGTAACGGGAAAGGAGAACGTGAAAAGTCAGCTCCCTCAAGTCATGAAATCATTGCTGACTATTAATTTTCTTTTGTAGGTCCGCCGTTAGGAGCTAAGCTCCATAGAAGACGCTGTAATCCTCTTTAATTTGCTAATATATCTACTCGCTGTGTCTGATATCGGAGAACCCATGCCCATGCGAGCCATGAGGAACCCTGCGCGCGCAGGAACCCTAAAAAAAATAAGTTCGTATGTCAGTCATACAATTTCCGTTATTAGAATTGGCAGTGTGCGTTTTATTTGATGCAAAATAGCGCTATAATTCAAAGTTTTGTCCTTTTCTTACAAATACAAATTAACATAGCTCAGTTTTCAAAGTGGAGAACACGTAGAAAACAAGTTTTAAGGTTTTCGTGTATTTATCGTGATTTTGTGAATTTTATTTAAAAGAAACCAGTTAATAATGAATATTCCTTTCCCGTTACTTACACCACGTTTGGTAGATTCCAAGTGGTTCAACGCTGATAGCCCTTGCGACGAAGAAGCCGAATTGACTGCTTTAGAACAAGCCAATCAACAATGGGTATGTTCTAGCTTGGTACCATGGGGTATAAATATTGTTATTATTTTGGTTATTATATCATGGGTGTACCGTGTACATATTCATATAAATATGTGAGGCCCCGGGTTCTCCCTATGCCCCGAGTGCCCCACAAAGTAAGAGTAAGTAGGTACCTAGGGAGTAATAAATAAGAGATTAATAGAGAAGACACAGTGAGTAGATATATTAGCAAATTAAAGAGGATTACAGCGTCTTCTATGGAGCTTAGCTCCTAACGGCGGACCTACAAAAGAAAATTAATAGTCAGCAATGATTTCATGACTTGAGGGAGCTGACTTTTCACGTTCTTTTTAATATAAAAACACTTAATACCTTCTGCTGAAGGACCCAAAGTAGAACTCTGTGATTAGGTTCCCATTCCCAGTTTCGTAGAAAAATCAATCTAGGGAGTCTTACAAAATGCAGACTTCGCTGCTTACACTTATGAATTTAAATTGGGTTTGAATCTAGGCCTAAAAAGGTGGCTGGTAATGAATTTGAGGTGTGTAGAATGAGGTCATACGTAACGCATCATTACAAATATGTTTGAATATGAATCAGAATAATAAATATTTGGTTGACTTATAGCCGCCCTGCAACGTGCTAAAATTATATCCCTCTTTACAGCTCAGTTCAATAGGTCAGCAATATATGAAGAGAGCTCCTTTAGGAAAGACTGACCCAGAACCAATGGAAGAAGAACAGGATACAGACGAGGAAGAAGGTAGGTATAAAGAAATGCTGCTTGCTTTTCTATGCTATGGTAAATTCTGACTAGTTAGTTCACATCAGGTTCTTGGGGTGAGAAATATAATACATTATGAAATGAATGTTAGGACATGTTGAATCTAGAAAAATCAGTCCAAAATTCACAATCTAAAACCACACCCCTACCATTTTCGTCTGCAGTTTTACATGGAATCATATTTTAAGAAATAAGATGTTTTTCTGCCAATATGTTAATAGTGGAACATTGATTGAAAATTACATCTGTAGTTTTACAATTTATATTTTCTAATATGTGACATGTTTTTTCCTAGGTAATGACGAGTCTGATGAATCGGAAGAATCTCACGATGAAGATGAGGATGAGGAGCTGAGGACTTCATATTCTCCTGCTAGAAACAACAATGAACTTGAACCGGACAGTTTGGATGACTTGAACGACACACCAGACCTCAATACATCTGATCAAAGTGCTCTCTGGCCAATTCAATAAAGTTTTCTAATGTTAAAATAGATTTTCTATTCCTTACTTTTTTGATATTACCATCAAGATAGTCAGTGTTATTCCTAATGTGGTTTGTGTGCCTGTGTGCAGTGAGTACAGAATCGTCTTAGTTAGTAAGAGTTAATGATAGTTTATTTATTAAATATTTTTCAACATTTGTTTGTTTTGAATTATGATATTATCATAATGAAAAATTATAGTTTTTTAATCTACAATTAGTTGAAAACTAATGAAATATGAATCTACATCTACATAATGTAGTTGAAAGTATGATTAGGCATATTTTTCATACAGGGTCAACAAGTAAATTAACAAAGTTGAAATTAGTAACAATTTTATTATTAAAACAATAATAAAAAATTTGCTTTAATTTACAAATCTTAACAGAAATAATTACGTACAAAATAGGTATGAAAACTAAATTAATATTGTAAAACATTTTCAGTCTTAATTTATTGTGAAGACTGGGTTTAATTTCATCATAATTATGTTCATATTTTTTATCTTGTTAAAACTTATCCATGACATTTTCCAGGCTAACAATAATTGTTAATAAGTACTTATGATATGCAAGTTATATAAAGTACAACAAAATAATAAATATTATGGTTGAAACATTAGTAAAGACAAAATCTCAAAAATTTGAATACTTGCTTTATATTCATATTAATTTACTAAATACTTGTAGATCACTGGATCAATACTTATCTTATCTTATATTATTTAGCCGTTAGTGTCCCACTGCTTTGCCCAGCAGTGGGATCAATTCAACCTCAAAATAAAAGACTGTAGACATAAAATGACAAATGCAGTAATGAATGATTGAATTTATGATGATGGCTAAGTGTGAACCAAATGGTACCTACGCAGTCTAACTAAAAAATAATAAATTGTACTTTGGTTTGTGTGCAAAGTAAATTGTTATAATTTTACATTCACCAAAAGATACACTACAACCGCCATCTTAAAAAAATGCCTTATCTTCCACTAATATCTTTAAAATAGATCCTTTTAGGCGGTAACAAGTTACTTATACATGCATATAATAAAGCGCCCACTACATTCTCGCCGAAGTTCTTTGGAAAGTGCGTCGAAGTGAAGTTAGTCGAGGCGAGGAGACACACTACACTACTCGTAAGACTTCGGAAAAGCTCAGTCGCTAGGCAGGCCTTAAAGATGGATGACGTGCAAGTTGCAGCTGCCGCTGCTTTGTGCTCTCTTGCTTATTTATGCTTATTTCAACTATATACAAATACATAATACAAAAAAAATTAAAAACTTGAATTCTTCAACTGGTACATTCATTATTTCACTTATACCCTATTAAAATATACCTACTCTATGGCTTATACACACTCAAGCATCGTAAATTGTTTTCTTTTTTAACTTTATATCCCGCATGTTTTCAAATTTCATATACGTTTCATATACGTACGTTTATTCGGCGCTTTTACGGTGAAGTAAAACATCGTGAGGAAACCTAAGAAAAAACGAAGAAATTCAAAGGTTGTGTGTAACCTAATCTATGATTGGGTCTGGTCCCTTCTGGGTTGCGGAGGTCAGATGGCAGTCGCTCTGTGTAAAAACCAGGACCCTCATTCAATCCCTTAGATTAGGTAGCCGACCCCGAGAGATACGGGAAAAAGACTAGGAAGATGATGTCCCGCATGTTTAGCGTCCCATATAATGGATTCTCCTTGTAACAATTCTAAGAATAAGAGCGATTGATCTTGAGACAACAAACTCATCCTGGCCACGACATACACGACATACGTTGGCAAAGATTTCTAGTAAACTGAAGTCGAGTAATGTAGTGTGTCACTTCGTATTCGAACTTCGGGCCCTTTGACTCGGACACAAAAAACCGACACAGAACGGAAGTTGCCCGAAGCGAAGTGAAGTTACACGAAGTGCCTCTCTACACTCTCGTGCTCGGCTTACTTCGGTCAACTTCGCGAGTAATGTAGTGGGCGCTTAAGAGGCTTCCCTGAGCCAAGTGGCGGCCTCATCAGTCAAAAAATCATAATCCACTGAAAACACAATCAATCGAAAATCCGGTACGGCGAATTGAAGTTAAAGCAAAGAAGATAATTTAGAACATCATAAACTTATGATTCAGTGTTTACAGCAGTTACAGATAGCAAAAGTGCTAAAAGTGGCCGTTTTTCGCAAATTTTCTTTCTGTTACTACCAGGAACTATGAATTTCAAGTTTATGATGTTCTAAATTATCTTCTTTGCTTTAACTTCAATTCGCCGTACCGGATTTTCGATTGATTGTGTTTTCAGTGGATTATGATTTTTTGACTGATGAGACCGCCACTTGGCTCAGGGTAGCCTCTTAATAGCAGATCGCGAATTCGCCGCTCAGGATTGTCCATTCCACGGTAGATCAGTTGGTTTAGAGAGTTGGGACGGAATTCAAAAACAGGTTCAAATCCTGTCTGCGGTTGAATGCTTGATTTGTTATTTCTCATATTTTATACATTAATCTTGGATACTCAGTTTAAACACCAGATACGTTGACAACTATACTCACAACTCTGTTCAACAAAGGGCTTATATTATCTTTAGGCACACCATTCCATTTCTCTTTTAGGCACTTTTCTATCCGCGCATGTGTTGGCTGTTGCTCAGCTGAAAATGAAAGATAAAATTCATATAAATAGGGAAGATGCAATGTTATCCAATATTTTTATTTTTATTATCATTTTATAAGAATTCCATGTAGAATAGACCACAAAATTGAAAAAAAAAAAAAAAAAAAACATTGAAATGCGTTTTTAAATTGACAGTTTAAATTTTCGCGCCAAAACGACGGTGACGTCATTCCTGCCGGGTCCGATTTTGATACCACTTCACGAAGGTGTATAGACTATGGTATAGAGGTACCCCTACATAAATATTATTACTATTAGTTTAAAGATCACTTTCGTCCTGTGTCCTTTAAATCGAAATTCCTTGATTGCCCGCATTTTCCTCGCGTTGATGCTTTACCCAAAACTTCCCCAACTCCGTTTGAAATTCCCTAAATTTTGGGGGATTCCCCTCTTTTTGGCAACCCTCAACCAGTGACAAACAGGAATGACGTCAACGTCGTTTTGGCGCGAAAATTTAAACTGTGTATTTTTTTTATTATTTTCCGATAAATTGCAATGTTTTAATTTTTTTACATTTTTGTGGTCTATTCTACATGGAATTCTTTAAAATTAAAACAAAATTAAAAACATTGCATCTTCCGTATTATAGTGTCGCGGAGATCTACTGGGTTTTGAAGATAAGACCATTTAAATAGTATTTCCGTTATCCTTGTATTATTTCCTTTAAAATAAAATATAAATTAACCGCGCTCGAGCATGTCAAAGTGACGAATTTATTTACAACTTTGTGACCCTCCCACTCCCTCATGTCACACTTAAATAGTCAGATTAGTAAAACACACATTCTTCAGCGTGTAATTAACCCCCCTTATTTTAATCTGACGCGCTTGAGTATTTCCGACTATCGTTTTTTTAACTATTCTGATCGGCTGCCCTAGACGCCCGGCTCTATATCCCCCATATCTAAATCTGACGCGCTCGAGCAAATCCCGAAATCTCCTCTTCGCCTCCCGTACTACTAGTGGTAAGATGTTTGAAGTCACCAATCCGTAGGTACTTGACCCACGTGGATCGCCCTTTTCTAGGATAAGCTCGTGCGGCTCGTGCCCCTCGGTGGGGACGTTTATAAGCTGATGATGGCGAAACAATAAGTAGTGCCTAATTTACCTGGATTGTGAGAGCACTTTGCCATATCCAGCGTGAAAAAGATAGCACTTCTTTTGACAAGCGGGTTGTACTCGTCGCAATAGTAGTGGAACGCCATAGCGAGTGCTGAGGGCACCTCATCTAGTTCCCGGACCAACAGGACCCCTGTCCTCGTGACGTCATCCCGATACTTGCTTATGAGCTCGCTGTGGCTACGCATTTCAAGTTTCGAACCGTCCACGACAATGTGTTGAACTGATGTGCTGTCGTTACCTAAAGAAAAAGACAAAACTCAAGCTTTTCTCTTAACCGTCAACGCGATTCCCAGTTCCCAAAATAAGGAAATGTAATACCTACCTACTGTGAAACTTTATCCATACAAGTAGGTACTTAGGTAGATAAAAGTTAAAACAAGTAAATATAGTGTATTAAAAAAAACTACGTAATCTATTAGCGATATACAACACAAATTAAATAAAATACTTAATTAAAAATATTTCAATTTAATTAAATTCGTAAAACAGAATCAAGTAAGCCAACCGTAGTTACGCACACTACGGCATTTGTCACAGCCGCCGCGTCCCTCCCGCCCGCACCCACCCGGGCGCGCGCGTAGTGTGGTGCATGACTACCAGAGATGTGCAAAATAGGTTGTAAAATGTATTTGAATACAAAATACAAATACTTTCTGTATTTTAATATTTCAAATACTAAATACCAAAATACGTATTTACAAAATACTAATGCAATACTTTTAGTTTTTCTTTGCCTTTCAATGCAATGTTTAAAATTATCTGTAACTCACGTAAATACTTAGACGTAGCACCAGCAATAGTGTTTACCAAATTGTTGAATTTATCATGATCGAAGTCTTGATTGCTGCTCTTGTAAGCTATCACAAATGATCCAGTGTCTTGTCTTTTAAATATCGTGGAAATTCCTGCAAAGTATGAAATAAAATATGTTACATGACAAAAGTATTGTAGAATATGTAGGCACTACTTCTGATAGTAATGAAGTCAGGTATGGTATACCCAAAGATAGATTTATTAAGCTAAAAACTATTTTATTGAAATTAAAATTATATAAATACTATCTATAAAAATAATAAAAGAAAAATTGTTACCTTGTTTTAACTGAAGAATAGTATCATCTGTAATCTTATACTTTCCTCCAAGAGAATTTAAATCGTCATAAAATTTCGCTGTGTTATAGGTTTCGCTGACTGTGAACACCTCTGGTAGCGAATTGGGTAGGCTTCCGTTTTGTACTGCCACCACTGCAGCCGCTACCAGACCCAAAAAACCCATGAAAAATACTTTAGATTGATTCGAATTTGGCTCAGCCCTTGTAGGTGGGGCGGGGGCGTAAGGCCTGATGGGTGTTCCAGATATGGACTCAAATTGTGACTCCACAGATGTATCATTTCCATGTAAATGTCTCCTGGATTGCGATGAGTTTGGTGATCTATTTGAAGACGAAGACCAGTTCCCGAAATCATCGCTGGAACGTGAAAACTGTGACTCGAAGCGGGTAGGTAAAGATTTTGCGGTAAACAACTTGCTGCAAATAAACACATTACCAGCTCATCTTGACACTTGGTTACACAAAAAATAGAATTTTAAAATGGTGATTTCAATCTGCTTATTAGTGATTAAATGATAAAAAGCCTTTTGTTGTGATTTGTTTGTTTATATCCATAATTATTGTGATTTTTAACCGACTTCAAATCAAAAAGGAGGAGGTTCACAATTCGTCTGTATGTTTTTTACTATTATTTTTTTAGGATTTAGTTAAGATAATTTTAAATAGTTACTCATTTAATCTGACGCCCGCCATTTTTAACAAAATAACATACATATCAGTCTGTAGTAAAATTACGAGTAATAATAAAAATTTAATAATACACATTTAAATTACTAGATATTAAATAATTATCGGATTTATAGATTATGGTTTATTTTAAAAATAAGTCTCTCAGTTGATTTACAAGTTTGTGAAGTGCGCCCCGATTGGTTGCTTGTCGGGCTCCAATTGGCTGCGCATTGGTGTGCACCGATTGGCTATTCGTTGTCATGCAACTTGGAGGGGATACTGGCACGTGGCATGGTGGGGAACAGTAGGGTTGGGTTGGGCACGCACGACGACACGACGAAGGCAGTCTGGCAGTCTGTTGCGAACTGTATTATGGAGTGGTTGTGTTCAAGAATAAATACTGTGTGAAACTAGTACTCGCCGTTTTTCTTTATACTTTGTTATTTGAATTATTGTAAGTACTTAGTAATTTTACCAAGGATGATGGATGAGATGATAATGAGCTATTAGCAATACTAAAAAATTATAATGACCAGAACAATGAATGATTAAAAAGATATTTTGAAATGAGCTAGAAACAACTTTCCCAAAGCACAATATTCTTCACACATTTTTTTTTACCTCATCTACAATTTTGTATGGAGAAGGAAACTTATTTTTCATGCTAAATGTTTGTGCTTTGTGAAATTCGCTATCATTAGTAGAATATGTGGTTTATTGAAATTCAGTTTTTTTAACACCCTGTATAAAAAATTATGATGAAAACTAACCTTAAATCCGAATCATCTGTGCACATAGTACCATCATCAAATGATTTCCTTTTTTGTGGAATAGGTCTTCTAGAAAAAGGGGATGGGGTGCGAGCAAATTTACTGTAATACAATGATGATGAAATGAATTAAATAAACAGGGTCACATTTAAGCTATAGTAAAAAAAATTGTTCAAAAGTAGACTCAGTAGGTAAAGCAACTAGCTATTTTTTTTTCTATATTTCATACGGGGAGGGGGGATAAGGGTCAGAGAGTCTAGTTCAGGGCGCGTGTAGGAGTTGGAGGCTTTGGGGCACTATGAAAGGCATAGAAAATATTACCAAAAAAAAATATTTTGGACTTAGAAAAATCTTAAATTCCATAGTGCCCCAATCCAACCGGGATAAGAGGCAGGACCGTAGGAGTTGGAGTATAGGCTTTGGGGCACTATGAAACATAGAAAAAATTATTGAAAAAAAATTACTTTTGCAATGCGAAAGTTGTGATTCTGCTCCTAACATCTACGAGTGCGACATCCAGTGTTATCTCAGTTCAAAAAGTATTTAGTGTAAAACACGATTACGATTCCAGTTGAACTGGCCAAAAATATTGCGTGACTATTTCTTCCATGCTGGACTGGGAGCGATAGAAAAACATAGAATGTGCCAGCTGCATCTCTTCCCGGGCATGCTGTAAAAACCAGCTAAGCAGGGTTGGAAAAAATCATGATTTTTTGAAAAAATCGTATAAATCGCGATTTATTGAATAAATCCCAATAAAATCCGATTTTTTTTGTTTATCACAGTTTTAACAAAAGTTTTGGGTAAAACGGAACGCGCTCTTTAGTTTCAGAGAAAAAGGGAATTCTCGCGCGGTGTTTAGTGAGCGGCGCGCGGGAAATTCCCCTAAAATATCTTATATTCATCCAAACAAGATTTCATTCGTTCAGTTCAGTTTCATTGAACTTGTTATTGCTGTTGCATGTACGAAACGACTTATTACTAAGATTTTAATATAATATTGATTATAAATAAAATAAAATAAATAAAAGTACTTTAATAATGATGTTGACAACAACATTGATTGATTTTTAACCATTGAATTATGATAATAAAGAGAATTGATTAAATCATTGATTTTTATTGAAAAAATCGTTTGATTTAAATCGTGATTTAAATCATGATTTAAATCAAAATGATTAAATCATGCCAACCCTGCAGCTAAGGGAGTCGAGGGTTTAAGTGTATTGCAATTTATAGGCGATGGGCTGACAACCTGTCACTATAGCAATATACATTATCATCTGTAATAACCCTCAAAACTTGTCAGACGTGGCGGGACGACTTTTGTTTAGGTCGTTGTTGCTCTGCCTACCCATCTAGGAATAAAGGCGTGATTTGTGTATGTATGTATGTGTGTACTACCCACAAGTCTCAAGATTTGCCATGTTGTCAAACTCAAATTTGACGGCAACCTGACATCTTTCATTACCAGTGTTGCCAGATATGCCGGGACCTCCCGCAAATGAGGGAAACCTCACTGGCACAGGGAACAAAATACTTGTCAACAACAACAACAACAACAAAATCCTGCTCAGAAACCTAGTGACACCCCAGCCAATCCTGTTTTGCTTCCAGTAGAGCAACAGTCGCATGTGCCATGGCAGTTGGTGCCTGGAGTACTCCCAGCAAAAAAAGAAAGGCTTCTGCCTCACCTACCTCTCTACAAATATAAACCCAGAACCAATTTGCTCAACTGCCGGTCAATACAAATGTCGAAGGTGAAGTTCCAACAAAAAAAGAAATAAAGCCGCCACTAATAATTTTGTATGGGTTTCAAGACATAAACAAACTCAGAGAATTCTTAATACCAACAATCGAACAAGATGCATTTCAATTTAAAAAGTTGTTACTAAAAATCAAATGCGCTTAAATTGCAAAGACCTGTATACATACAAAAAAGCCTTGGAGCTAATACGCGAGAAAGGACTAATTGGCCATACATTCACATCTAAATCAGAGAGAACCTACAAAATTGTGGCAGAAATCAAAGCTGCGATTGAAAATAGTGGCAATAATGGCTGGATTGTTTCCACGCAAAGACTCTTTAAAAAAAAAAAAAAAAAAAAAAAAAAAAAAAAAAAAAAAAAAAAAAATATTCCTAATACTATAGGGACCTACAAAATGTCACTAAAATCCTAACTTGTGATAGGTATTGAAAAAACGAGCCGAGAAAACTTGATAATAATTGTAATGAGGACTCTGGGGCTATTCTGGGACTATTATGAAAACAAGCGGAGGGAGTGACAGTCAGTATGTGAAAGATAGTCACAATATAATAAAGCACTAAATCTATTATCTAAACAGTAAATGTTGTACCAACTTACCTTTGAATATTATCAATTTCATCCCTTCCAAGATCTTCAGTGGTATTGCTCTGAACATTATCAGCATGCTCATCTTTATGAACTAACAAACCATAGGTGACCATGTTTTCCCTTACGCCGCCACCCGAATAACTGCTACCTGAGCTGCTACCTCTGTAGCTATGAATGCCAGGACGAGCTGACGGTTTTATTGAAGCCCCCCCAGTCTGTGAAATAGAAGTGGTTTTTGTGAAGTTAATATTATTTGAAGTTGACTCTGAACAATTAGGTATTTACTTACCGCAGTGGTTCAATTTTATCTTACCTTTGTATCTTTATTGCTATTCATTCGAATGTAAGTATTTATCGTAATAAAATTAACACTGTTCACGATATAATTAACATGGAATAAATCAAAGAGAATTTAATTTAATTATTTGGCTTTTGTGTAGTCAAAGAGAATACAAATTTTTTTTTTTTTTTTTTTTTTTTTTAGCAATGGTCCCTATGGGGACATTTTGCCAGTGTCAAGTAAATAGGTCGAGTGACGTCACGTCGAATAAACACCGAAATTAAACTAATTTAAACCAGGAAAGGAAGGAAAACAGTTCAGAAAATAAGAGGGAATACATAAGGAAATATACTAATAAGGAAATATAATAGATAGATAAGGAAATATCTCTAGCGTCGTACAAGGATCTTTTGGCGCTTGGGTGACATTGACTGACCTGACAGCCAGCAATGATTACCTAGTATATATGACAACGGACATTATACAACGTGTAACAGAAAGGGTATATGTATCGTGAAATGTGTGAATCTACCCATGAAACTGAATAACTTTCCCTAAGAAACATAGGTCGAAAAACGAAAAAAAAAAGTGACCTTTCATACAAAATGCATCAGCTGATAGCGTATTTAGTATGTAGTGCGTTCACGCATGCACCTAGGGGAAACCGTTAGAGCGACTTTTAATCTGACAGCTCGCGTAAACCCCCGTTCATGCACGCACTTGCACCTGTCAGGATGAAATTTCCCCTGACAGGCGCTTCAAAACGGGGCTTTATCAACTGTCAAAGTGAAAAGTTCCCCTAACCTTGCGCTAACCGTGCGCCCGTGAACGTACCCATGGGAAGTCAATTTTTTTTTTCGTATTTTGACCTATGTTCCTTAGGGAAAGTTGTTCAGTTTCATGGGTCGATCCACACATTTCTCGATGCATATACCCTTTCTGTTACACGTTGTATAGGTACCATCTCTAGGGTACGTTCAGAGTTCAGAGCCGCTCGATCGATCGAAATTTAACCTGGTTAAAAATTATACTGCCCGTTCAGAGACACCTGTCAGACGAAATTTCGACTAGGTAAATTTTTATCCGGCCCGTTCAGAGGCGCACCGGAAGTGAAGTTTTATCTGACAGCGGCTAAGGTGCACGTTCAGTGCGTCCCGGTAGTCTAAAATTCATACGGTATAAATTTTATACTGGGCCGTCTGAACGCACTCCAGTATTTTCCTTTTTTTTTTATTCTCCCATATAAGAGAAGGCAAAGAGCGTGAGTCCATGCAGCCTAGTCTTCAGTTGTCTTTTTCTTGAGTTGTCTTAGGCGGTGTTCACATTGGGCTCCGCGCTACGCGGCGTAGCGCGTGATTGTCTATGGTTCCATTGTTTTCACTCCGCGCTGCTCCGCGCGTAGGCCTGTGGCGTAGGCGCGGAGCCAGTGTGCCATACCCCGCAGGATTTTCATACAAACCGATATACTTACAAAGAACGATACCGCTCCGCGCTACGCCACGGTACACGGTGCAGTTTGATAATGGCTTTAACCTAATCTTAACCTACGCTAACCTAAAAGTCATTAGAATGCGCCGGTGATTCACATTCCAATGCTCAACAGACTCTTGCGCGGAAATATCGATCCGAATCGTACGGTAGCGCCTTCCTTTGCTTCTTACTCCCACCACATTTTGTTCCTCGTCAGCAGATCATTATGTTAAATTTAAATTCACCACAGCACCATGCACCACAACAAACACCGCAAGGAACTAATTTATGAGAGCGAGGAACAAAGACCGTCAGATTTTTCATGCTCCCCGCGCAAAACCCCAACCTAACATAACCTAACCTAACCTCTGTGAACTTTGGAAAGGAACACTGAAATTGTCTGAAATATGTCTCACACGTAGGACTGAGTTTCTGGCTTTCTAATTTAGTTTTTCGCGGTTATTATTGTGTTAATGTAGTGGGATTAGCATAATAATGTGCCGGCAGTGAAAGACAATGTGGTGAAAGTTAGAAATAAAGCACAGAAATCCTATATGGTTCGACTCGACACTCCAGCGTAAATCATCAGAGAGCAATAGATGGCGATCACTCGCAATCTAATGAGTTCTAGGTAGGTTAGGTTAGGTTATGTTAGGTTGGGGTTTTGCGCGGGGAGCATGAAAAATCTGACGGTCTTTGTTCCTCGCTCTCATAAATTAGTTCCTTGCGGTGTTTGTTGTGGTGCATGGTGCTGTGGTGAATTTAAATTTAACATAATGATCTGCTGACGAGGAACAAAATGTGGTGGGAGTAAGAAGCAAAGGAAGGCGCTACCGTACGATTCGGATCGATATTTCCGCGCAAGAGTCTGTTGAGCATTGGAATGTGAATCACCGGCGCATTCTAATGACTTTTAGGTTAGCGTAGGTTAAGATTAGGTTAAAGCCATTATCAAACTGCACCGTGTACCGTGGCGTAGCGCGGAGCGGTATCGTTCTTTGTAAGTATATCGGTTTGTATGAAAATCCTGCGGGGTATGGCACACTGGCTCCGCGCCTACGCCACAGGCCTACGCGCGGAGCAGCGCGGAGTGAAAACAATGGAACCATAGACAATCACGCGCTACGCCGCGTAGCGCGGAGCCCAATGTGAACACCGCCTAAGACAACTCAAGAAAAAGACAACTGAAGACTAGGCTGCATGGACTCACGCTCTTTGCCTTCTCTTATATGGGAGAATAAAAAAAAAAGGAAAATACTGGAGTGCGTTCAGACGGCCCAGTATAAAATTTATACCGTATGAATTTTAGACTACCGGGACGCACTGAACGTGCACCTTAGCCGCTGTCAGATAAAACTTCACTTCCGGTGCGCCTCTGAACGGGCCGGATAAAAATTTACCTAGTCGAAATTTCGTCTGACAGGTGTCTCTGAACGGGCAGTATAATTTTTAACCAGGTTAAATTTCGATCGATCGAGCGGCTCTGAACTCTGAACGTACCCTAGAGATGGTACCTATACAACGTGTAACAGAAAGGGTATATGCATCGAGAAATGTGTGGATCGACCCATGAAACTGAACAACTTTCCCTAAGGAACATAGGTCAAAATACGAAAAAAAAAATTGACTTCCCATGGGTACGTTCACGGGCGCACGGTTAGCGCAAGGTTAGGGGAACTTTTCACTTTGACAGTTGATAAAGCCCCGTTTTGAAGCGCCTGTCAGGGGAAATTTCATCCTGACAGGTGCAAGTGCGTGCATGAACGGGGGTTTACGCGAGCTGTCAGATTAAAAGTCGCTCTAACGGTTTCCCCTAGGTGCATGCGTGAACGCACTACATACTAAATACGCTATCAGCTGATGCATTTTGTATGAAAGGTCACTTTTTTTTTTCGTTTTTCGACCTATGTTTCTTAGGGAAAGTTATTCAGTTTCATGGGTAGATTCACACATTTCACGATACATATACCCTTTCTGTTACACGTTGTATAATGTCCGTTGTCATATATACTAGGTAATCATTGCTGGCTGTCAGGTCAGTCAATGTCACCCAAGCGCCAAAAGATCCTTGTACGACGCTAGAGATATTTCCTTATCTATCTATTATATTTCCTTATTAGTATATTTCCTTATGTATTCCCTCTTATTTTCTGAACTGTTTTCCTTCCTTTCCTGGTTTAAATTAGTTTAATTTCGGTGTTTATTCGACGTGACGTCACTCGACCTATTTACTTGACACTGGCAAAATGTCCCCATAGGGACCATTGCTAAAAAAAAAAAAAAAAAAAAAAAAATTTGTATTCTCTTTGACTACACAAAAGCCAAATAATTAAATTAAATTCTCTTTGATTTATTCCATGTTAATTATATCGTGAACAGTGTTAATTTTATTACGATAAATACTTACATTCGAATGAATAGCAATAAAGATACAAAGGTAAGATAAAATTGAACCACTGCGGTAAGTAAATACCTAATTGTTCAGAGTCAACTTCAAATAATATTAACTTCACAAAAACCACTTCTATTTCACAGACTGGGGGGGCTTCAATAAAACCGTCAGCTCGTCCTGGCATTCATAGCTACAGAGGTAGCAGCTCAGGTAGCAGTTATTCGGGTGGCGGCGTAAGGGAAAACATGGTCACCTATGGTTTGTTAGTTCATAAAGATGAGCATGCTGATAATGTTCAGAGCAATACCACTGAAGATCTTGGAAGGGATGAAATTGATAATATTCAAAGGTAAGTTGGTACAACATTTACTGTTTAGATAATAGATTTAGTGCTTTATTATATTGTGACTATCTTTCACATACTGACTGTCACTCCCTCCGCTTGTTTTCATAATAGTCCCAGAATAGCCCCAGAGTCCTCATTACAATTATTATCAAGTTTTCTCGGCTCGTTTTTTCAATACCTATCACAAGTTAGGATTTTAGTGACATTTTGTAGGTCCCTATAGTATTAGGAATATTTTTTTTTTTTTTTTTTTTTTTTTTTTTTTTTTTTTTTTTTTTTTTAAAGAGTCTTTGCGTGGAAACAATCCAGCCATTATTGCCACTATTTTCAATCGCAGCTTTGATTTCTGCCACAATTTTGTAGGTTCTCTCTGATTTAGATGTGAATGTATGGCCAATTAGTCCTTTCTCGCGTATTAGCTCCAAGGCTTTTTTGTATGTATACAGGTCTTTGCAATTTAAGCGCATTTGATTTTTAGTAACAACTTTTTAAATTGAAATGCATCTTGTTCGATTGTTGGTATTAAGAATTCTCTGAGTTTGTTTATGTCTTGAAACCCATACAAAATTATTAGTGGCGGCTTTATTTCTTTTTTTGTTGGAACTTCACCTTCGACATTTGTATTGACCGGCAGTTGAGCAAATTGGTTCTGGGTTTATATTTGTAGAGAGGTAGGTGAGGCAGAAGCCTTTCTTTTTTTGCTGGGAGTACTCCAGGCACCAACTGCCATGGCACATGCGACTGTTGCTCTACTGGAAGCAAAACAGGATTGGCTGGGGTGTCACTAGGTTTCTGAGCAGGATTTTGTTGTTGTTGTTGTTGTTGACAAGTATTTTGTTCCCTGTGCCAGTGAGGTTTCCCTCATTTGCGGGAGGTCCCGGCATATCTGGCAACACTGGTAATGAAAGATGTCAGGTTGCCGTCAAATTTGAGTTTGACAACATGGCAAATCTTGAGACTTGTGGGTAGTACACACATACATACATACACAAATCACGCCTTTATTCCTAGATGGGTAGGCAGAGCAACAACGACCTAAACAAAAGTCGTCCCGCCACGTCTGACAAGTTTTGAGGGTTATTACAGATGATAATGTATATTGCTATAGTGACAGGTTGTCAGCCCATCGCCTATAAATTGCAATACACTTAAACCCTCGACTCCCTTAGCTGCAGGGTTGGCATGATTTAATCATTTTGATTTAAATCATGATTTAAATCACGATTTAAATCAAACGATTTTTTCAATAAAAATCAATGATTTAATCAATTCTCTTTATTATCATAATTCAATGGTTAAAAATCAATCAATGTTGTTGTCAACATCATTATTAAAGTACTTTTATTTATTTTATTTTATTTATAATCAATATTATATTAAAATCTTAGTAATAAGTCGTTTCGTACATGCAACAGCAATAACAAGTTCAATGAAACTGAACTGAACGAATGAAATCTTGTTTGGATGAATATAAGATATTTTAGGGGAATTTCCCGCGCGCCGCTCACTAAACACCGCGCGAGAATTCCCTTTTTCTCTGAAACTAAAGAGCGCGTTCCGTTTTACCCAAAACTTTTGTTAAAACTGTGATAAACAAAAAAAATCGGATTTTATTGGGATTTATTCAATAAATCGCGATTTATACGATTTTTTCAAAAAATCATGATTTTTTCCAACCCTGCTTAGCTGGTTTTTACAGCATGCCCGGGAAGAGATGCAGCTGGCACATTCTATGTTTTTCTATCGCTCCCAGTCCAGCATGGAAGAAATAGTCACGCAATATTTTTGGCCAGTTCAACTGGAATCGTAATCGTGTTTTACACTAAATACTTTTTGAACTGAGATAACACTGGATGTCGCACTCGTAGATGTTAGGAGCAGAATCACAACTTTCGCATTGCAAAAGTAATTTTTTTTCAATAATTTTTTCTATGTTTCATAGTGCCCCAACAGCCTATACTCCAACT
>JARACY010005803.1:0-20239 GCA_029255725.1 Scrobipalpa atriplicella
GCTGCTATTACGGGCCGCAAAACACGAACTGTTTATCAACAACCTATAGATGTGGTGCATTAAAAATTTAAGTAGATTCAATATTCGACCCGTGGAGTCTAGTTATCCTTAAAAGCATGTGCGCCATCTTGAATCCTTAAGTTATTCAAGATGGCGTCCATTTTGTTTTGAAAAAACTCCTTTTTTTCATTTTTCTTGGCCAAGGCCAAACGTAATCCGTTCGAACCATAGACAAGTCTCGTACTTTTACCGTAAGACATAGATTTAAGATGAGGCCATGTTTGCAATTAGCTTTATTACAAGGACAATGCATGGGTTTTGTGCATTTCTGCAGCTGTGATAAAGAGGTTTGTCTATGGCTAAATTTGTAATGCTAGCGTCTTCGCGCCTGCACTTGTGAATGCTGAGTATGCAATTGTTTTATTCTGTTCAAAATGTCCTATTCCCGAAACGACTCTTTCTGCGAATGTCAATTCCCAGAATGCCAAATTCTCTGAACGTCTAATTTAGCATTAGGTCATTGGCCGCGAATTATGGCAATGCTATTTTTTTACTCTTTTTATACATCGAACATCTGAAGATATAATAACAGATAAATATTGCGTACTCAGTCTTCATACGTCAGTGTTTTAAGTAATTATTTCTCTCAACTATTTGGACGAACTGATTATAATTTCTTCGAATTGAAATGGCTACAAGTAGTTCCTAAATTACGATCAGTATTTTCGATTCGAATTGTTATTGTGTTGATATCGAATTGGTGTTTTATTTTATTTTAAAAATTATTGTGTATAACATTGGATTAGCAAACAACTCTGTAAGTAAAGGTTTATTTAACGTTGAGTTATCGATGCCAACGTGTTTTACAGCCCTCAAACGTCTTTTTCTTTACAACTTTAAAGAATTTCAAATCTAGAAACCGCAGAACATAACATGTTAGTAACAAAGTTATAATCTGCTGTTCCAAAACATGAACCTCTGCCAAGTTGCAAAGAAAATGCTGTTAGTGATATCGATAACACACGCAACGTTAAAAACGAACTTTACCTAATATTTCTTTGGACACTACTTTTTTTAGTTTATTTCTGTGCTATATATGGAAACGTATTATATTTGCTAATCCAATGTACTTAGTTTGATCTAAGATTCCTTGAGGAATCTCAAAAATGTATAATAATGTCGTCGATTCCGGTCAACACATTTAAAAAATAATTATTAGATTAGTTAGTTCAAGAGCCTTTACCCCTAAGGAGCAGTGGCGCCCCCCATTCGTTAAAAATGATAACTCGCAAAATATATAGACACTGGTAGCAATTCTTGGTTGCATAATGCCTGTCACTTTCTATCATGAGAGAACAGAACGGGATGGCAATAATTTTAGTTGAGATTTAGTTAAGTCGGGATGGTTACGAATCGGGCCCATTCCCGTAGAAATAGAAGTCACAGGACAAAGTTTTATTATTTTTTAACGAATGCGGGCGCCACCGCTGGCTTTTAAAAAATAGACAAATTTTTAATTCAGTTGTAATATCTTCTTAAGAATAAAGTGACAAAAAAGTGGTATTTCAAAAATATGTTTGCCAGAATCGACATTTATTGTGGTTGTAGCTATTTTCAGAAACGAATTCTAGAATATCAGAATCAAATTAAATAGCATACTTTCAAATTGGAGAATATGCTGATAATATTATTGTTTAATAGTTAAGTTATGTAGTAAAATATCATCAATACCATATTTTATAAATAGTATTTTAAACTAAAGAACAAGACATAATAAGCTTAACTGTGTTTCCATTAAATAATTGTATGATGTGATTTATTATATTACTAATAACATTTTAAATTAAAAATTCTATAAAATCCATTATAAAAATAAAACATTTTCGATCCTCCTATGAGAACTTATTTTATTTCGAGACGAATTTTGTATTCAGTAAGTTTGAATGTCTGAATAATTAAGGAAATTATGTATATCGCTAAGTAAATGTATAATTTAATTATCAATTTTAAGTTAACAGTTGTTATTCAATTCTGTACTATGACAATTCTGTACTTTTGTGAAACATTTTTTTTGGAAATAAAGTTTATAAAAATATTTTTTGTTTAATTTCATGTTATTTGTCTAAAAATAGAAAACAAGTAGGATTGCTAAACCTTTTTTTGAAATTAATATTACAATACACAGCCAGTATTGCGAATAAGGCACACATAACAAAACCCACACTTGCTTGTACGATCGACAAAAAATCCGATTATCTCTTTCCATGGTTCAATATACATAATTTTCTTTACATACATACATAATAATCACGCCTTTATCCCTAATGGGATAGGCAGAGCGTAAACGACCTTTGTCAGCCCATCGCCTAAATTACAATACTAAAACCCTCGAATCCCTTAGCTGATTTTTACAGCATGCCCGGGAGGAGGCTGGCACATTCTATGTTTTTCTATCTCTCCCAGTCCAGCATGGAAGTATTTTTTTACAGCCAGGATTAATATTTAGTTCTTGCTTTGTAAAACTTTTTAGTCATAATCATAAAACTATCCAGCGAACTAAAATATTCAGGACCCATAAACCGGGTGTAAGGGACAGCTTCCCGCAAACTGATACGGGTTGCTCAGCCAACGAAACTGAACAACTTTCACCAGGAAATGAAAAAAGAAAATTGGCTTTTCCATACAAAGTCATTGTGTTAACCAGCCTCCTCCCGGGCATGCTGTAAAAATCAGCTAAGGGATTCGAGGGTTTTAGTATTGTAATTTAGGCGATGGGCTGACAAAGGTCGTTTACGCTCTGCCTATCCCATTAGGGATAAAGGCGTGATTATTATGTATGTATGTAAAGAAAATTATGTATATTGAACCATGGAAAGAGATAATCGGATTTTTTGTCGATCGTACAAGCAAGTGTGGGTTTTGTTATGTGTGCCTTATTCGCAATACTGGCTGTGTATTGTAATATTAATTTCAAAAAAAGGTTTAGCAATCCTACTTGTTTTCTATTTTTAGACAAATAACATGAAATTAAACAAAAAATATTTTTATAAACTTTATTTCCAAAAAAAATGTTTCACAAAAGTACAGAATTGTCATAGTACAGAATTGAATAACAACTGTTAACTTAAAATTGATAATTAAATTATACATTTACTTAGCGATATACATAATTTCCTTAATTATTCAGACATTCAAACTTACTGAATACAAAATTCGTCTCGAAATAAAATAAGTTCTCATAGGAGGATCGAAAATGTTTTATTTTTATAATGGATTTTATAGAATTTTTAATTTAAAATGTTATTAGTAATATAATAAATCACATCATACAATTATTTAATGGAAACACAGTTAAGCTTATTATGTCTTGTTCTTTAGTTTAAAATACTATTTATAAAATATGGTATTGATGATATTTTACTACATAACTTAACTATTAAACAATAATATTATCAGCATATTCTCCAATTTGAAAGTATGCTATTTAATTTGATTCTGATATTCTAGAATTCGTTTCTGAAAATAGCTACAACCACAATAAATGTCGATTCTGGCAAACATATTTTTGAAATACCACTTTTTTGTCACTTTATTCTTAAGAAGATATTACAACTGAATTAAAAATTTGTCTATTTTTTAAAAGCCAGCGGTGGCGCCCGCATTCGTTAAAAAATAATAAAACTTTGTCCTGTGACTTCTATTTCTACGGGAATGGGCCCGATTCGTAACCATCCCGACTTAACTAAATCTCAACTAAAATTATTGCCATCCCGTTCTGTTCTCTCATGATAGAAAGTGACAGGCATTATGCAACCAAGAATTGCTACCAGTGTCTATATATTTTGCGAGTTATCATTTTTAACGAATGGGGGGCGCCACTGCTCCTTAGGGGTAAAGGCTCTTGAACTAACTAATCTAATAATTATTTTTTAAATGTGTTGACCGGAATCGACGACATTATTATACATTTTTGAGATTCCTCAAGGAATCTTAGATCAAACTAAGTACATTGGATTAGCAAATATAATACGTTTCCATATATAGCACAGAAATAAACTAAAAAAAGTAGTGTCCAAAGAAATATTAGGTAAAGTTCGTTTTTAACGTTGCGTGTGTTATCGATATCACTAACAGCATTTTCTTTGCAACTTGGCAGAGGTTCATGTTTTGGAACAGCAGATTATAACTTTGTTACTAACATGTTATGTTCTGCGGTTTCTAGATTTGAAATTCTTTAAAGTTGTAAAGAAAAAGACGTTTGAGGGCTGTAAAACACGTTGGCATCGATAACTCAACGTTAAATAAACCTTTACTTACAGAGTTGTTTGCTAATCCAATGTTATACACAATAATTTTTAAAATAAAATAAAACACCAATTCGATATCAACACAATAACAATTCGAATCGAAAATACTGATCGTAATTTAGGAACTACTTGTAGCCATTTCAATTCGAAGAAATTATAATCAGTTCGTCCAAATAGTTGAGAGAAATAATTACTTAAAACACTGACGTATGAAGACTGAGTACGCAATATTTATCTGTTATTATATCTTCAGATGTTCGATGTATAAAAAGAGTAAAAAAATAGCATTGCCATAATTCGCGGCCAATGACCTAATGCTAAATTAGACGTTCAGAGAATTTGGCATTCTGGGAATTGACATTCGCAGAAAGAGTCGTTTCGGGAATAGGACATTTTGAACAGAATAAAACAATTGCATACTCAGCATTCACAAGTGCAGGCGCGAAGACGCTAGCATTACAAATTTAGCCATAGACAAACCTCTTTATCACAGCTGCAGAAATGCACAAAACCCATGCATTGTCCTTGTAATAAAGCTAATTGCAAACATGGCCTCATCTTAAATCTATGTCTTACGGTAAAAGTACGAGACTTGTCTATGGTTCGAACGGATTACGTTTGGCCTTGGCCAAGAAAAATGAAAAAAAGGAGTTTTTTCAAAACAAAATGGACGCCATCTTGAATAACTTAAGGATTCAAGATGGCGCACATGCTTTTAAGGATAACTAGACTCCACGGGTCGAATATTGAATCTACTTAAATTTTTAATGCACCACATCTATAGGTTGTTGATAAACAGTTGTGTTTTGCGGCCCATAAATTGCCATAAGCTGTATACGGGCCGCAAAACACGTTGGTATCGATAAAACAACGTTAAAAACGATTTTTTTGTGGATTTTGCAATCAAATAAAATATCTGTAGTGTCTAGAATACCTAGTGCCAAAACGCATCCGTTCCACTGGTGAAACTAAACAAATGGCTATGAATTTTCCTAAACTATCGACAAAGTAAAAATAAATAAATTGATACTTAGAAAATACTTACATGTGAGAAATCAGTTGCATTCTACCCTCTTTAAATTGGTCCCGGATTTAGAATTATTATTCGCTTTTTGATTATAATTTTATATAAAATACACTACTGTTTATAATATTTAGGTATCAAAAAAGTAGGAAATAGATACCAATATAATTTGAAATGATAAGGATTTTTCATTTCTCATACTCGGAAAGTAGTGTTGTTTTGATCTGACTATTGGGTGGAAGATGCTGCTTTCCTTTCACAGGGAAGGAATAACTCATACAAATTTCATCCCCACCCTAGGGCGGGAATGAACTTTAAAAATAGAACTGCTTGAATTGCTGTCAGCTGTGAAGACTTTTTTTCATATTAAAAAAAAAACTTTATGAAATGTCGTGACTTTTTAACCAGCTAGTGTCACTGGCCAGTGTGAATTTAGCGCAAACTTGCGATGCGAGTGCCGCGACAAAATTAAAAAATAATAATTAAAAAGTCAACACAAATTGGCGGGATAGTAAAATCTGTTCTTTTATGTATCTGTGACATTTATTTATGTTCTTTTATGTATTTTCCTCATATTCTAAATGAAAAGTAGAGTCATTGCCACGGGTGGAAGAATCAATTCCTCTCGGACTATAGCCGCCCTCGCTGCGCTCGGGCGTCTAACTACCTCGGGAATTGATTCTCTTCCACCCTAGTCTATGAATCTACTATTCTTTTGTATTTATGAAGCAGGGAGAAAAAGTTTATAATTTTGCAACAAGGGATTTAATACACTGATTTCTTTCCTTACAAAGCTAAAGCGTTCTTTTTATTTAAACCATGAGTCGGGCTTCTCGAACAACTTGGTCTAACTTTAATTAAAATAATAACTAATGTTAGACCTCAATTTTGATATAGTGCGATCGAAATAGAATGGTGCAAATCTACCTGAAATATTTTCAAATTTAAGGACATAAACTAAAGAATTGAATATTGATAGGAATTTTGTACACCATTCGCATTTCATTCGCAATATAAGATGCAAAAAATATACTTTGCACTATATACCTAAGTTGTATTATTATACCATTAACATAAAACTTCAAATAAGGTACCTCAACTCAACGTTACAAAAATATTCTTTGAAAAGACGGTTTGGATTATAAATAGGTAATAGTGATAGTTATTTTTCACATCTCAATAAGTGATGTTTTTTATAACAAAGCACGATATAACATTATCTTGAGTCCGTTGCGCGAGCCGGTACGTTTATAAATACATCACAATCTTTAACATTAACAGCCTTTTTTTTGTATTTTATTTATTTTTCTTAAATAAGTTTGTTGGTCTATAATTCGCATAGGAATCAACATTTCCTTTTTTTTTGTCATCAATTAATATTAATCTTTATGGCAATTTTAAGTACAACATTAGAATTGTTTTAATTTTAATTCAAATTCAAAATATATTTCAATAGCCAATTTACGTTGCCATGATTAAATTGATAATGTGGGTAAATTATAGACCAATAGACTTAGAAACTTGCCATTTCAATATGAAATAACAAATAAAGAATTTGCGTAATAAAATAGTATGTCTGTTTTACATAAACCGAACAATAAAAGATATATTTATTTCTAAAACAAAAGTGTTTGTTTCAAATAAATATTCTATCAAAATATCGATTTAAATAAATAACTTATTAAAATTCGAATAAAATTAGAGAGAGAAACATTTTGTTCATAATGATTTTTTTAACATGTAAAACAGGCATACTAGGTTTTGAATGTAACTATTAAAATATGTTGTATAAAGTTGACCTGTTCATATGATATTTATAAAAAAAGCACTGCATTTTTATATTTGTACAAACGAAGTAACAATATGAGTTAATATCAAAGCACAAGTAGTGAAAGTACATATTTTTGAGATTTTCTCAATGTTATTATTTAAAATGTATAAACAGGACAACAGTAATTGAGATGTGTGGGATTTTCCAAAATAGTTTACTTTTGAATTCCAAAGAGTTTGGTCCAAAAGTGAACTGATTTTGGGAAATTTGTGATTATGTGCAAACAAAATCAGTCTATTTGTGCTTAGTTTGTGTCTGCGGCTATAACCGTGTAGGTACATAAAGAAACGATCTATAAATAGCCGACGCTCGCATGCGTTCTCGCTCACTCTCTATTAGGTAGAGCGAGAACGCATGCGAAGCGGACCAATCACGAAGCGAGTAGGGAGTAGGTAGTGGTCTACTCGTGACCATGAGGCGTGCACCCGCTTTGAAATACGAGGAATATCGAGGAAATAAATTAATATAATCGCGATAATAAACCCGTTCAAAACACAATATAATTGCAACAGTTTTTACTTTTTGCACTCCACACCACAGACACAAACCCCCCCCCCTCAAACCTTCTCCCCATCCTCCTTCAGCGGCTCCTGTTCCTTATTCTCCACTACAGGTTTCCTTTGTGCCCAGGGCTGCAGCTCTCCAGAGCCGAGGGTCACGAAGGTCAGAGCTCCGAGTATGTACGTGCCCGCCAGGATGTAGAACACGATCTGCCATTGCGCGTACGTGTTCTGGAAGAAATCGTGGGAAATATTTATTGGAATCCACATGATAAGAAGAAGAATTGGTTAAGCTGTGGAACACCCTGCCCTGAAAAATTTGTTGATTAAACTTGAGGGGCTGAAATACTGTGAAGCCAACCAGTCTTCTCGTCAACTCGATGTAGAAGGAACCCACCCATGAAAAATAAGTAGACAGCTCGATTCACGCCGTCCAGTTACTAATTCTAATTCTTAGTAGCGCTGTCACTTTCTTATATTTGACATAAGAACAGGATATCAGATAAACACATGACTTTGACATTCCTAATCTGACATTAAATTGCTTAATTTTGACATTAGATTGCTTATTTAACGTAAAATAAGGAACATGCTCTATGCTCGGTTCTTAAAGCAGCTTATGTCAAATTAGGAACGTCAAACACATGTGTTTATTTGCTACCCTGTTCTTATGTCAAAGTAAAGAAAGTGACAGCGCTATCTTAAAATTAGTTAAGAATGTGGCGGCCAGAATCGAGGGCACTAGATCGAAATAGAAGAAGGAAGAAAGGCCAAGTAAGCTTATAATGAACTTACATTGTCTTTGGTAAGTTCTCCAACCATAAAAGTTGACAGCCACCCTCCGAACGATGACAAAGTGTTCGCCAGGCCGAAGATGGTTCCTGGAACAAAGGGAATAATGAATTCAAACTTTGTTCATGACTTCAGTGCAAAATCTCCTTTAGGACCATTCGGTCGACTTCCTAAAATGTCGACTTCCCAAAAAGTTGAGTTTCCTAAAATTCTGTAGCCTACTCTTACGTCCCTAATGACGAAACCAAAACGCAGATATTAACTCACCATCACCACTGAAGTAAGGCGCCAGCCCTGACCAGCCCTATACAGGGTGTCCAGGAATTAATGGATAACCCTTTAACTGCGGCTAGCTTGACCGATGCCCTACTTGTAAAAAAATTATGACCTCAGTAAAAGTGTCACTTTTTTTTTTCACCACCGTAGGAGGTCAAAGACAAAATTTTAAAAATATTTTGCCTAATTTTTTCAATAAAACTTATTTTTTAAATTATTTTCTTATAAATAGGTACTAAAATAATGTATTCATTTTAAGTATCAACTATTAAGGTATATTAAAAAAAATAAAAAACCCAAAAATGTTGATATTTGATGAAATGGCATGAAAATATAGTGTAGGGAGAAAATTATTAAAAAAACGGTTTTTGTACGATATTTCGAAAACTGTGACACTTTTACTGAGGTCATAATTTTTTTGCAAGTAGGGCATCGGTCAAGCTAGCCGCAGTTAAAGGGTTATCCATTAATTCCTGGACACCCTGTATATGCCAACCGCTGGAAAAACTTCCATATCGCGTTTCAGTATCGAGACCAGTACTCTTTGTCAAATATAGATGGCACCACTTACCACTGAAGTTGGGCGCGATATCGAGTCCGTTGCCGAGGTACCCGGCGGTGACGGCTCCGTTGATGGTCAGCGCCATCGTGAAGATCGCGATCGACCATACAGGGTCGTGGCCGAAGTATGCTTGTGCCAACATCATCACACCTGAAGAAGACAGAAAATTGTATTAATACCTACATCTAATTTAGGTAAGGCTCAAGGCCCTCGGTTGGGTCGTATATATGAGCTGATGATTATGTTACGGAGGATTAAATGATGATTTATTATAATGGGAGATCATTTCCAGCCAGTTCAGGAATATAAAGATCGAATCCCAAGAATGTCCTAAAGGTCGGTGCTTCGAAGATTAATTTTCATTAATTTCATTTATTCAATAAACAGTATACCTACACTGTGTGCGAATGTTTTCACATAAAAAAGAAAGAGGGGCGCTGTAATAGTCGTTACAGTACTTACCAGGTAATCCAACAGCAAATCCGGTGAACAGTTTCCTGGCTGCGGTGGTAGACAGTTTCCCACTCCTGCGCAGATGGTCAGCCAGCACAGACGACGCCAGCGCGCATAAGTATTTTCCTAGGTACGGCAGAGATGAGAGCAGACCATTCTGTGGAAGAGAAGGATCCATTATAAAAAGAAGATGAGTAAGAGAACACGGTACCTGATGAGAGTTTTTGCTTATTTTTCTTTTGTAATTCCTACGAATATCTAAGTTGATTCTTTGGATTTTACTATGTCTGGCGCATAGCCGCATTAAAATGTGATTCCTGGAAAATTTATACATACATACATAACGTCACGTCTCTTTCCCGGAGAGGTAGGCAGAGATCACATCCTTCCACTTGCTACGATCCTTGCAAACTTCTTTCGCTTCATCTACATTCATCAATCTTTTCATGCACGCTCGTCGGTTTAGGGTATTCCTGACCTGACATTTTTTTTTTTCTAAGACGTCCCCGATTTGATCGCGGTACGTTCGTCGAGGTCTTCCCCAGTTCTTTAAAGAAACTTTAATATGTTGTGGTTCTTGGATAAACTTGAAAAGAAATTAGAGTTTTGTCTCAATAATCTTGGGCTTAAATTTTACCATACCAATACAATACGAAAGCATTATAATCTTATACGACATAATACTAAACTTAACAGCAAGTAATAAGATTAACTACTTTATAAGTCTCCGTAAAAGTTGTTTCAAGGTGTGGTCTACAATGTAACCTATAACAATAGAAGAGATATATTATTCTATCTGCTAGGAATTCCGGGCTTGACCAAGGTAAACCTATAAACTAGGGCCCGTACTTATAATCAGCTCTCAAGAGTGACAGCAAGTTTGAGTTCGTATCAGAAATGTCATTTCAGTACAAAACGACCTGTCAAAGCCATACCTAATATTGCTCTCAATCTTGAGAACGCTTTTTAAATACGAGCCTAGAAGTGTAAAGCACTCAGTACACTCAGTAGTTACCCGGAAAGTTATTCGGCTTAGGAGCGTGGACTTGTGAAACAAAGTACCTATTTAATACCAAGATAAAAGCTAAGTAATACAACAAGTATTATATTTAAATCTATAATTTAAACTTACTTCCATGCTGGACTGGGAGTGCTAGAAAAACATAGAATGTACAAGCTGCATCTCCTCCCGGGCATGCTGTAAAAATCAGCTAAGGGATTCGAGGGTTTCAATGTATTGCAATTTAGGCAAGGGGCTGACAACCCGACCGTCACTAATAATCTGTCATATCATAACCCTCAAAACTTGTCCGACGTGGCGGAACGACCTTTGCTTTGCCTACCCCATTAGGGATAAAGGCGTGATTTGATGTATGTTAGTATAATTTAATTAGCAGCGATGCGATGTTTATTACAATCATAATAGATACTCTGCCATATGATAAATAATAAGCTTTTGTAATTTTCTACAAGTTTCTAAGGATTCATTACCGCAAAGACGAACCACGTTCACTGTAATATGCGCAATCTGGATCCTGTAATAACTGCTATTGCGCATATAATGATAGATTTAAGTGAGCTTCTTGAGAAATCGTGGGAGATCGTGACAAAGTATCGTCCTTCAAGAAGCTGAGTAGGTATTTTGTATGGTGTTCTTTTATACTGCATCGTGATGGCCAAAACGACTTTGAAAGTCTCACATCACACAGTTGACCCCAACAAAGCAGCAATTCCGATCAATTGCAGTGAATTCCCTCACATCCCGTGCCCTGGATCTTTCATAGGAGACTTCCTCCCATTTAAGATGTGTGCAGTTCTATCCAGCAGGAGACGGGGGCTTAATACAGTATGTCTGGAATTTAAGCGACATAGTTACTACATTACAATAATGTGAAGAGTTAGTCATCTTGCCTAACGACTGGCGGTTTACAATTCCGAGAATTTGTCTGGCGCCGTGTATTGAATATTAAAGTAGGAGATTTATTATGTGGTTTTATATCAAGAGAATGAGATAAAGCTTAAACATAGAAATTTAAAAGCACTCGTGATTATTTTCACTCATTTTAATATTTTAAGCGGGGCGAATCGCGATACGTATTTAATTTATGTAATGTAAAACATAGGAAATACCAACTTTTATGTAAGTAAAACATAGAAGGCTTCGACTCATCAAAACGTCGTCGGGGTAAAAGATGTTCCTTTTTTCTACGTATTTAACGTATGGCGATTTCATGCGTATAAAATGGTAAATCAAGCTTAAAATGTTTACCTATATATACTTTTTGCTAGTGACTGATTGTCAAAGGTACGTGCTAGAGTACAGAATGATAGGTATATAAAAAACATAACCCTTCCTTTGACAGTCGGGTAAAAAAGGACACACACGCAATTCAGTAGTATAGATACTTATCTAAAGAAGTCCGCTCATCGAAAGATTCCGAAAATGTTTCGCTTATCAACTTCGTCATAATTTTAAATTCCATAATAATTATCTTCTTGACTTCTTATCTCGCCATTAAGTACTTGCCATTCATCATTTTGTGACAGACACGTGTGGATTATTCCCACCGACGATGATTTCAGATTTATTATTATCTATTATCTAGGTACCGTATTGAGGTATGTTAGCGAAAGTAAACTTATGCAATACCTATTATGTGTGATAATGAAAGGGCGTCGACACGCACCACATTAATTTGTTTTGTTCTTAAATTCTGTAATTGTATTTTTATTAAAATAAAAAATACACACATGCATTTGTTAAAAGGACAGACAAAAAGAAACAAGTAATTTAAATTAAAAAGAAAACATTATTAAAATAATAATTAAACAATCGAATTAAATTTTAATTTAATCGAGTTTCTTTCTGTCTGTCCTTTTAACAAATATATGTATGTGTGTTCTTTGTGACCAATTCTTTTTTACTATCTGTCTATCTAATTAATGATACATACACATGATCACGCCTTTATCCCTAATGGGGTAGGCAGAGCGTAAACGACTTAAACAAAGGCCGTTCCGCCACGTCTGACAAGTATTGAGGGTTACTCCAGAAAGATCTGTGTATTGCTATAGTGACAGGTTGTCAGCCCATCGCCTAAATTACAATGCTGAAACCCTCGAATCCCTTTATTAGGGATAAAGGCGTGAATTTATGTATGTATTTATGTAACTTAATAGTGCATTTTATAGCGTAGACGTAAGACGTCTGCCCGTCAATTAGAAGGTCGTCGCAGGACAAATACCTCCATCGCTATTCTATTTATGTCCTCAGTTTTTTTATTGGTTTTGTCTGGGTAGTCATTAAAAATAATTAAATTGAATATTTTATTTTATGTTATTTTTATTTCTGTAGATTATAGATAGGTATCTTAATTAATTATTGTTTAATACATACATACTTTAAAGCATTGTTCTTTTAATTAAGATTTTTATCTTACATAAATTTTAAAATACATTAATTCAGCAGTTGATTCTCCAATTGTACCTACGGACTTTTTCCTTAAAAAACTATTGTATCTCTTTTCTATTTCTAGTAGTTATAACGTGGTTATAACTATTTTTAAAAATATACAAAAAAAAATAATTCAAAAGATCAATTGACGCCACTCACTATTCGACATAATATTTTTAAACCAACTTATCAATTGTATTTGCATTTACATTAAAAATCCAGATCAAACCAGATTCGTATTTAAAATAAATCCGGTTAATGATTGAAATAATAAAAAAAACTACTCAAATATGCCATAAAAATGCGACACCGTTCTCCAACACTACATTGGACATAATTTCTCGGAATATTAGGACAGTCCTGTCTAGACCGTATTCTTAGCGCCGCGGACTGGCAAAATAAATACGACCGAATTAAATCGCCAGTCTATGTAAGGCGTTATTCACTCGCGAACGGGTTGCATGTTTTTGCAGGGTAATACGGCCATGTTGCAAAGAGGTTTGTACGCAGCGCGAAACATGAACAGACAGTTTTAGAACGAAGTAAACAACTCGATGTAATTTATTTGTTGTTTACTAACTTTGAATTTGAATGTTGCATTACTAATAAATACGTCCCTTGTAGGGACTTAGGGACGTACGAGTCTTATGTAATATTTTCTAATTTTGTGAGATTGTGAATCAGTCTGTGTCGTCGAGATTTAAATACTAATAATTTCATTGATGTTAAAATACATACTGGGAAATAGGAACTGTCTGTTCCTTTTATTATTGCTTTTAATGAATTATGTAGACATTGACATTGTAGTGTAGACTTTTAACGTAAAGTGGATGGGATTTGAAATATAATACTGTAGTTTCCAAGAAATTACATAGATTTTCATGCTGGGTTGGTCTCTCTGTTCTACCAAAAAAGGATTTGACATAGTTAAGACTCATTTAGCTAAACGTTGTTCCATATTTATTGCAATGAAGCAATTACGATTTTGTCGCTATATTTTTCAACTTGATATCTTGATTATAGCACTAACTTGCCAGCCTTCTACAACATTTACTACTCATTCGGGTTTTTATGTACTTCACCTGGATTCTTAAGCTGAGAGCCTCAGAAAAATGGGCTTTAACCTCATTGGCAGTAAGTTTAAAATGTGGAATACCTGGTGTTTGAAAGAAACGGGCTTTCAATACCGGCCTTAGGTAACCAAGGTAAAATATTGACTTGAAATTGACATAAACGAGGTGGCAACTTTCAAGAGGCGGTTCGTATTGCTTTGAGCTATATTTAAAAACTATTTCACAATTTTCCACGATCAGATTGGCTTAAAATCAATCTGCAAAGTTTTATAATGTGTTTGTACTTCTCAAAGTGTATTTGCGTCATAGCGGATGCATTATTTATAGCAAAACTGACGTCGTGGCCTCAAAATTATCAAGTCCTCAAGGCAATCATTAGAAATCCACCTGCAGCATTGAAAAACTCGTAAAAATATGCAAAAATTGGAAACTGTGTGATGTAACTTGTGTCCTATGTGATGGAAATAACGGCAGATTTCGTTTGGTTGAAGAACTTGTATGGAGCTTGGTGTTGGCTGATGCAATAGGGTGGTTTTCTTGCGTGAGGTTAGTTTATCCTTCAAGTGACCAAACCAGTGGAGATGGCAAAAGTATGAGAAAAAACGAGCTACGTAACGGAAACAAGAAGTTCAGCTGTTGCTATCAGAAATTATGTGGATGCGATATAATGATAATGATTTGGAATTTTGAAAACGTTTTCAAGTTTAGGTACAAAAGTTTTGTAATGAGTACTTAGGTCTCTATGTTGAAGATGTAATAAAATACGTAGTTGTGTTTAGTTCAGTAGTTAGTTCAACTTTAAGACTATTGTTTTGTGCGTGACAGGTTTTCAAGTGATCTATAAGGACTGAAAGGCGGTTAGAGTAATTCTAAACAAAACTGTAGAGGATGAATTCATAATTTGGAAACAAGTTGTATTATTTTCAATATATATTTTGGTAACTGAACATTAGCTTGGTCACTCTAATATTTAGTATGCGAACTTGTCTAACAGCCGAATAACTTACTTAGAACAAGATAGAATAACTAGATTGAACTAGTTTGACCGTTTATTGTCAGGATTCATGTCCGTTAAATCAAGTTTTATATCGTACATTTTTTGATGCTATATTTTATATTCTATGATTAAGCCATGTTATTTTAGTAGATTCGTTGTAGAATACTGATGGATACATGATATTAGTTTTGATGTCTTCATTGACTATAAGAATCGTTATTACTTTAGTACTGCGCGTGTGAAATATGAGCCGTGTGTGTGTGTTTAACCGTGGGCAACGTTTTTAAATGAAGTTAGTCATGCCAATAAATACTGCAATTAAGACGGGTCATGATTTGGCTCACTTTGTTAATACTTGAGTCATAGCGTTATGTAATAACTATTAAAACACTTTGTCTTTATTATCATCTTCACTGCTGAATGACACCTCACTATTTTAACATGAAACTTTTAATTGATTTATGGATAGATTATCACTATTTTAGAGACTTTTCATTGTAACTTTGTCGAATTATCCTTTCTTTCCAGAGAAATAATTTTTTGTAATATGATTTATTCTAAAAGGTCGTAAGTCACAAAGTTCGTCCGTGTGTAACTTTTCCCTTTGCCAAGAACATTGTGCCATGAACAAAAAAAAAACCTGACAACTTGATTGATTGTCAGTTTTTTTTTCGTATGCATAGGAAATAGGCAAAGGATATTGTGACAGAAAACCGAACTCTGACAAAAAAATCTTTTTTTTTTAAATAACTCAAAAAATATTGTATTAAAAAATCTAAAAAAATATATACCGTGTTACGCATCACAAAATCTTCGAAACTGTATATTTATTTCAGTACCTAATGAAAAATGAGGTCTTGTGGATTGGGAGTGATAAAAAAATACATAAATAAGGTTACATCGCATCGGCTGTAATGTGGTTCACATTATATCGGCTACTACTGATCAGGAAATCTTGGGGACGATAAAAGGTTGTGGATTGCCTTCAATTGAAATATATTGTAAATTACGATTCCCTTAATCCTTTTTCTTTTTAATTAATCATTCAATAATTTACTATTTTGCCACTAAGTATGTAAATGTAATTTTATTCGCACATTAAATTATGCAAAACCAGATAGTGCGCTTATACACAAACGAAGATTTGATTATTTTCCTTGTCTTGTTAAAAAACAACAATTTGTCCTAAACAATACGTTGACATGGACACCCTACCAACCAAACAAAACATCAAATAAAAATATAATCTATTAACATCGTGTCCGTGCTTCTATTCAACATGGTCACCCTACGATTTCGCAAAATCAACGGGATCCTTAAATATACAAACAGGATTCGACCATATACGTTTGTTATAAAGTTCAATGTTACGTTTCCTTTTATAGGGTTTAATAGCATGATTCATCTAACTGCTGACATGTTAAAAGCATCTTTAAAATAGTGGAATAAAGTTGAAAATTGCGTGAAAAAGGAAGCATTTTATCGAAGGTACGTTAAACGTTATCAGTAAAACGATGAACTTCGTAGTAAGTTGTAGTAGTTTTAGAATGGATTATTTTTGGCATACCGATAAGGTTCGCTAAACCGGGTTCCTCAATAAAATATGTACCTATGTATGTATGTATTTTTAAAATTTTATTAACAAGATAATTTTAGAATACAAGAGAATAATCGGTAGACTGACTCAAACACTTAGGCCCGTATTTATAATCAGCTCTCAAGAGTGACAGCGAGTTTGAGTTCGTATCAGAAATGTCATTCCAGTACAAAATTACCTGTCAAATCCGCACTCAATATTGCTCTCAATCTTGAGATCGCTTTATAAATACGAGCCTTATGTTTCTAAAGGCTCATGCCACAGAAACGGATAGCCCGCACGAAATCAGTAACCTTGGGCCGCCAGGCAAGGACCACGATGGCACGGTAGCCAAAGCGATGGAGTTCCAAAGGTGACATCGCAGGCTCAAGCCCTGCCCAGATATTTTCCATACATATATACATATAATCACGCCTCTTTCCCGGAGGGGTAGGCAGAGACCACATCTTTCCACTTGCTACGATCCTTACATACTTCTTTCGCTTCATCCACGTTTATTAATCTTTTCATACACGCTCGTCGGTTTAGGGTACTCTTGACCTGACCTTTCTTTAGGACGTCCCCGATTTGATCCAAGTACATGTGTCGAGGCCTTCCCCTTCCGATATTTCCATCCACACTCGCCATATATATCTGTTTGGTCAACCTGCCTTCACTCATCCTCTATTTTTCATTTCTTATTTTTCTTAAGACTTACATGTTTGATGGTGTAACCCAGAATGCTCTCGATATAGCTGGGCAGCTGGTTGACGACGGTGAAGTAGCCGAAGACGGAAGCACCGTGCGTGATGATGATGGCCCACACTGGCGCGGAACACAGCATCGCCTTCCAGGGCACTGGCTGGTGCTGGGGAGGAGAAACAATGGTATAAATACTGGCTACTTGAATGAAGTGTTTGGAAATGATGGTTAACCTTTCGGACGGAGCCCTACCTATTACTATTCTGCATACACACATACATAAAATCACGCCTGTATCCCTAATGGGGTAGGCAGAGCAAAAACTACCTAAACATAGGTTGTTCGGCCACGTCTGACAAGTTTCGAGGGCTAATACAGATGATGATTACGTATATTGCTATAGCCTCATCGCCTAAATTGCAATACGCTGAAACCCTCGATTCCCTTAGCTGATTTTTACAGCATGCACGGGAGGAGATGCAGCTGGCACATTCTACGTTTTTCTATCACTTCCAGTCCAGCATGGAAGCAAGCAATTATTATTCTGAGTTGAATTTGTTTTGGTTTTAGTCAGTCAGCGCATAGGTCAGCGTAAAAATAAAAGGAATAGGGAAAATTAATCTTTTAAAATATTAGGTAACTACTAACATTATTAATGGTATGGACGTGTCTCTTTTAAGCTAAAACTGCTGGACGGATTTAGATAAAAGCATTTGTGGACTGGACTGCATCTAAAGCCGCGGGTGAAGCCGTGGGCGGAAATCCGAAATTTCTGCTGTGTTATTTTTTACTTATTAGTAAAAAACCATATTTGGTGCCAATTTTAATTGATTCTTGCAGTTTTCAATGCCAACGTGTTTCCTTGAACATTTTGTCTATGCTTGAACATTATGCCCATTCACGTTTTTTTTTTTTTAAACTACAAGAAACAAGTTGTTGGGTAACCTTATTTCATACATAATACTTATGTCCGAGTTTAAATCAATTTATCCTTAAAACTTTGTGCTTAAAAACTATAAATAGGTTGTCAGAGTTCAACAACATTTTTGGTATTTAGCAAAAAGTTAAAGGTTATAAATTTAACCACGTATTGCACAGTTACATGGAAACAATAAAAATCAAGGAATTATGTAAAACAATGCATTGACGTAAGAAATTAAAACAATTATTCCAATCACATGCATGTAAAACGTTACGGAATAATTTCAAATAAATATCTACATTTTTTATTAGGACAAACAAGATCGTTGTTGATTAAATTTTCTATTTTTCCGTTCCGTTCCGGTCTAGCTTACCCCCTTAGAGCCTTGGTCCTGCGGTAAAGCCTTCAGCAGGTAGTTGCGCTCGGCCTCTGATATCCGCGGGTGCTGCGCCGGAGTGTCGTACACCACCGCGAACCATGCCACCGACCACATAACGCCGATTATACCTAAGAAATGATAGATTGAGAAAATTTAATTATCTGCTATTTTACGAAGAAACATGATAGAATCAATATAGAAATTCTCAATCAATAAAAATTTACACAGGAGATCACTCAGCAATCGATTGCTTGCCAACGGATTGCCTACATAACCCTAACCAAAGTCGCATAATGAAACGAAAGGATGAATAAATACGAGACGAGCAGCCGGGCTTGCAACCATCCCTATTATCAGAGTCTAGGCCACAGATAAAACTGATATTTACAAAGACAAGACATAATTAAAGCATTTCCTGCAAATTAAGTTATCTTTGCAACCCCTGCTTGAAGTTTCAAGTGCGCCATTGGCTATCCTCCACTTGATACCGAAAGATATTTTAAGCGGTGATTGAAAATTGAATAAGTACATCTAATAAACGGATTCCCAGAAAAGTCCCCCTGTAGCATGCAGCCGCGATAAGGCCGCGACAGCCATTTTGTCTCACATCTATCTGACAAATTGTATGGCTTTTTGACAAATAGATGCGATACATTCGTTATCGAGCGGCAGCATGCTACGGGGTTGATGGTGGTATAATAATGTCCAACCCGATTTCGGCTATAGCGACTGCTGGACGGGCTCAGCAGCAGGCGTCTGGCAGCTCCGCACGGTCGTGTGCTCGCATATATATCGTGGTATAAGTACTAGACGAACTCACCAGTGAAGTAGAAAGCTGACTCCCAGCCGAAGTGGGCTATGAGGAACCCACAGATAGGCATGGTGATCGCAGCGCCCAGGGACGATGCTAAAACAAAAACAAAATATTTATTCCCAGTTGAACATACCTAACTAATACCTACTCGTAAGGGACAGCTGCCCGCAAACTGATAGAGGTTGCTTTCCTGTTCTTCTACCCATAATTTGTGACGTTCCACGTGCAAAGGTACCTTATGGAGGGTTTTGAGTTATGCATATCCCTTTCTTCCATGCTGGACTGGGAGTGATAGAAAAACATAGAATGTGCCAGCTGCATCTCCTCCCGGGCATGCTGTAAAAATCAGCTGAGGGATTCGAGGGTTTCAGTATTGTAATTTAGGCGATAGGCTGACAACCCGTCACTAAAGCAATATACAGATCAATCTGGAAAACCCCCCAAAACTTGTCAAACGTGGCGGAACGACCTTTGTATTCGTTTACGCTCTGCCTACCCCAATAGGGAAAAAGGCGTGATTTTATGTATGTATGTAGGTATGTATATCCCTTTAATCTGCTGCTCATAAGCTACCTCT
>JARACY010005804.1:0-20231 GCA_029255725.1 Scrobipalpa atriplicella
ATGCAAAAAATAAGCCAGCGAACTACGCAGCTTCACTATTAAAAGTATCATAAAAAACGTAGAGCACTTTCTTTCTCTTTATATTTTTTACGACGCTCTGGATGCCACCTACATCATAAAAAGTGAAATATTGTGTCTCGGGGCGGATGCCTGCGCCCTTTATGAGATTAGATTGAACCGAAATCCGATAGAAAAAGTGAAAGTACCGCGCGACGTATCACTTCGAGCCGTGTAAAAAAAGTCGGGGATTACGAAAGGTCACATTGTTACCAGCAATTTACATCCTTGCCAGTCACATAAGGTATACCTAAGCCAAGAAGAAAATTCTTTATTTAAAATCCGTAGCATAAAATACAGCGATCCCGTCCGTTACCTAGAGCATATTTTACGAATTATGATAAGGTCGTAGCTAGGAACTAATGGTCTGAAAACTTGCTACTATCGGCTTCCCGTGCCATTTGAATTGGGTACCCAGTTTGCATAAAAAGCTACCTTCGGCAAAAAAGTCCAGCTACGGTCTATAGTTCGTTGGAAAAAACCCTTGCAGAGTTTCCATCCGATTGCGCATCACACTCCATTAGGAATCATGTTCTCTTTCATGATTGCAATGGTTGGATTTAACAAACCGTTTATCTGTTTTTCTCATTATGAGGTGAAGCCAGACAGTGAAATTCTTTTGCTACATTAATTTCACACAAACGTTTTTATCAAACTTTTTCTATGAGCAATATCTTAGAACATCAAACAGTTGAGTAAACAGCTGTCGATATATTCTGTAATGGATCATACATGTCCGTCCGGGTGCTCTTAGTTAAGCAAACAGACCCGTATTCATAGAAGCAGCTTAGCCACAGTGACGCCAACCGCCATACGTGACATCGCCCGCCGCCCAACCCACGCCACGATGGGAGAATGGCTTGTTGACAAAACTTTTTTGTACAAAAACATAATACGTACAAACATAAAATCACGCTTGAGTCCCTTATGGAATAGCCAGAATGTTAACGGCGTAACATAAACTGTTTTCAACATGCTTGATTGATGCTTGAGAATTAGCGATATTATACTTTTAGGTTCGTTTCAGGAAGCCAGTGATTTTATTTGTCACAACAACATTTAATTAAAAATATCCAACAGTCCTCCCTGGTAAAGAAAGACAATTTAATGGACATAAAATGAGAAACACGTCAAAAACAAACGAAGAAAAATGATGGTTACAAAATTAGACCGCAGTAGCAGTGGCGGAAAACAAACGAAAAGTTACTTTTTCTACGATTGGAGGAGATTGGAAGGCATTGATTTGTGGCCTATTTTCGAAGTTTCTTTTAGGTACATTTAGTGAGCTCAGAGTATAAGACGGTAATAACATTATCATAACAACCCAATTCTTGGGCTAAGGATGGATTCGACGGCAGATAATAAAATATATTGGCTGACGTCATTGATACATATTCAATGGGCGCCTGTGCCACCAATCATTCGGATAAGGTGGTCCTCGTAGACACATAAAAATAATGTAATTGTCCTAGCCTTCATTTCGATGTACTGTAACACCAATATTATACATGTAACAGTATTAAATTACAAGGAAAATACATACTAAGCGGGGTAGGCTCCATGCCGTCTGGTTTGGCTGGATATTGGTAATTAATCAACACCAAATAGCTTTAATATATCGTTGATGTGTGGGAAATATGGAAATCCATTTGATTTTTTTTAACAAACTAGCCAATTTTTTTCTTGTTTCATCTATCTAAGCGTATAAGCAAGGTATGTAGTATAAACTGCTCTGAGGATGAATGTTTTGAGTATAATATCTTGCAAGATTCAATCATGCTGGAATTAACTAGTTAGATAATCATGACAGCTAATCAATATTAATAAGACTTTAAAGGATTCAAAGTGATATTCCTAAGCCTCTATTTACTTGCAAATACTATTACAGAAAATCGCGTTTCGCGGGGATTTGAGGAAATTTCATTTTAAGTAAAATTAAAATTACATGCAAGAAAGCGTTTGGAGGACTAGGTAGCGCAATTCTGCCAGATTTTGCACATTGTTCAAGCCATAGGTTGAAGCGTGTTCATGTTCAAATATTGAATTATCTTATTCAATCAAATTAATTCAAGCAGCA
The DNA here is from genome assembly GCA_029255725.1 of Scrobipalpa atriplicella. Lineage (NCBI taxonomy): Eukaryota > Metazoa > Arthropoda > Insecta > Lepidoptera > Gelechiidae > Scrobipalpa > Scrobipalpa atriplicella. The sequence continues at coordinate 2,135 of JARACY010005804.1, forward strand.
TAATATCTGCTACGCAGGAAACTAAAAATATCGTAGCTAAGTGCTACGGCGTAGTACAATAATCCGCTCAGGACAATAGCCGTAGTAGCCTAGTTGGTCAAAAGGTGTTTGGACGGTATTCCAAAGACGCGGGTTCAAATCCTGTCTAGAGATGAAATTTTTGATTTGTTGTTTCTCGTATTTTGTTACATCCACGTTACTAGGTAATAGTTTTGCTGTATTTTTGAAAAAAATATGTATCACTATTTTTATTACCAGCTTATATGACTAGAAAAATATTTGCAGAACTCAAAATCAAATCGAACCTACAAAAAATAACAAACTTTATAAAAAACTAGGTATCTTAGTCAAAAAGTCTTACGTTAATTGACTGATATAATGAATTCCCGTCACTTGGTCGATAGTAGCTCATAGCCGCCCGCGCGAGTCTATGCCACATTTGCTACATCACCTTTCATTTGAAGCTAGAGCAACTAAGAAAATAAAACCACAATAAAAGTAGCATACAAGGCTCGTATTCTAAAAGCCTATTCTACAGTTTACGTTATACTGACTACGCCCGTCGCTCGTAGCTCGTAGTTGCCCGCGCGAGTCTACGCCACATCTGCTACATCGCCTTTCATTTGAAGCTAGAGCGACTACGAAATACTCCATTAGAGCCCAGCTGTCGCGCGAATTTGTAATTGGCGGGTCCTATAAATATTTGCCGGAGTTATAAGGGTGCTACGCGCAACTATTTCTAACTTTGAAACGTTCGTAGCCAAACAAGTCGGGTAACTCTACTACCTATATACGCGGTGAGTAGGCAGTGTTACTCATACTTTATAAACTGTTGATATAAATTTCCCATATGCTTAGGTTATAAAGCTTTTAAATTATTGAATATGTTTTATTTTTTTTCTCACTTCTCTTACATTTCCATTGTATTGGCTGAAACGTTTCTTCAAGAAATAAACACGCTTTGTGTATAATGTTATTTTGACTTTTACGCAATATGAAATGTGTAATAAAAATAAGTAATTATTACACGCCAGTTCCATAAAGCTGGCCTCAAGAAATTTAATTTTTGTTGTTTAGTGTCTGCGTAAGAGTTTCAGTGAACCGAAGTGAAAACAGAACTCCATTTAAGTGCTTAAATATTAAACAGTAAGTAAATACAAACATCAATTTTCCCGCCTTAAATAACTGTTTGAGGTACCGACTCGACTTAGCAGCGCAAATTGATTGTATTGTTGAAACTCGGAGATAATTATATGCGTTATTAATTTATTACAATTAAGGGCGTCAGCGTGCGAGGAGCGTACTCAGAAGTTACATTAATTAAATCTCTTAAATCAAAACAACGTCGCGCCGATTCTTAGGCTGTTCTCTTTAAATTTAATTGCGGGGGAGAGGAAGAACAAATTGCCTGAAGAAATTAAGCGAGGGAGTTTCTCCCGCGATCTTTAGTTGAAGAACAACTGAAAAACATTAAACAGTGACTTATTATCGTTTAAATTTTGCGTGAATTCAAAATTGACGCTAATAAATTCGCTTGCTCTAAATAAGCTTTTGTTGTTATTTTGCTAAATCCTCACGATTTGTTTTGTCTACTTAATTGAGTCAAGCAAAGAGCAACTCTTAATAAAATTATCGATTATATGAGACGATTTTTTTAAACTGACAATACAATTACACATTTTTTAAATAACTACTTATATACCTAGATACTAGAAGGACCAATGCGCTAAAAAAACGATGTATTTATGTACTAACATCCTTAAATCTCTTTATGATTCGTCAAGTGTAGCGAAACGCATTTTTACTGGCAGATGGTGCTCTACCTAACCCGGTAGGGATACAGGTATATTTTTTATAATATTTTTTACATGTATGTAATAAAGAGAGGTTATAATGTATGTAATAAAAGGAGGTAGACAATCAGACGGTTGCCTTGATGGTAAGCAATCAGTGGCGTAGCTGGGCCAGGAGAGACAGAGCCCCGGGGCCCCCAGAGCTTGAGGGCCCCAAAAGTCTGATAAGCAAGCCTTAAGCGATCGCGGTGGAGCAGAAGCGATATTCCTAAGCTCTATATTACCGAATTGAAGGGTGCTTGACATGTCGACACCGAGAATCCCGATACTCGGCAGCGTATCAAAGGAAGTGCCTTAAAACAATAGAGATACCACGAAGAGGTTCTTCTTTGCAGTCAACGCGAAAACTTGAGTATTCTGCAAGGAAGACCGGATGCAATAAATTGATATTTTAGGCCTTCATGAGAGGTTATCTAAAATCATGCCAATTCCAAATATCTTGAACTTATCTTACCCATGGTCGTACCGTAAAATATTAATAAATCAGCAGCATGTCACGCAGGTCAGACAATACCGTTTCCCTTGATGAAAATCTCCTGTTCATATTCCCTGATATGATATTATCACTATTTTCACGACCTATAAACACAAAAGTAATAGCTGTATAATGTTGATAGTATTCGTTTTGTTATTGTTATGCGACGACGGGACGAAGAATGTAATATAGGGTGGACCCTTCCGCCGCGTGCCTCCCGCCCATCCCTTAATAAGTTCCCGAATGCCAATCATACCGCTGTCTTTCGGATAATTAAATATACTTCCTTAAACAAATCTGAGAACAATATCGCTAATTTTACTTTGCTCATTTCGGAGTAATACCTAAGGTAAAGGAACGTCTGCAAAGACATTTTGGATAAATTGTTTAGGGGCATTTCACAAATTATTATTTTGCTCTTCTGATGGGTTGAACCACTCTAGCGTCCTCTAGCAGTACCTAGTTCGACAAGTAATTTGGTAATAGCTTTATAGTATTTTTAATACAGTTTATCATACTACCTAGATTAGGTACCTACTAGCGTGCTTGATTACTTTAACACCAGCTATTTCACAAAGTTTACATAGCATACTAGAAATTCATCTATTAAAAAATCCACCGCTCCTAAGAAGCTAATCTTGTGTCAAGCAGAATTCAATAAGAAGATCGCAAAATTCATTACAGCTCGCAACCCTCCCTTCCCTTCCTGAAGGGGGCTCGTTATCAACCAGCCAATATTCCAATCGCTGAAATTGGAGGCGGAACAGGGGGCACGAGCTAGCTAATAATGTTATACAGTTTGCATTTCCATTCCGCGATGTAAATCCCAATACTCGGCGGTATCCGGACTTAGAATTCCTAAGGCTTCGTTCTATGGACACGCGCGCGGCGCGCCCAGACTTTATGAAAACTTTAGCCACGGAATATAGGCGGCCGCCGTGCTTATAATAGTCTGTACTTTAGCATTGGTGACCTATCTAAATACTATCTATAATAGTTCAGCTTTACTCTACTTTTTTCTTACTACACAATAAGTATTGCCACAGATTAGAAGAAGTCGCTGGCACTCTCCCAGCGGTTTTTCTATTGTGTAAGAATTGCTGAGCAGAGTTGAATAAAATTAAATTATCTAGAAACAAATATCGTTTTCTCAGTAAACAATGTAAACAACTTGGACGATGTAAACAAGTATTGACGGGGGATTTGTGCCTATAACAATAGTAGGCTCCGAAAACAATAATCAGTTGTTGTAGGCGTCATAGCAAGTTTCTCGACAAACAAACGACCGTGCGCCCTGATGACGCATCAAAACTAATTGTGCCCTTGTCAAAGCTCCTGCGATTGGCACAATGACACACGCGTAACAGGACAAGCTCCGGCCAGGCTGTAATTAATCGCAGAACAGAGAAATGTATTTTGTTTTTTATTAAATAATAATATCTTGTAATAATAGAACAGACTAATTATCTTCCTAGCAGAACGCCTGGCTTTGACAAGGGCGTCATGGAGGAACAATCACAAATCATTAGGAGTCTGATCCGCCTTATTAGGTATGGTATTGTAGTCAACCAAGCAGCAATTATTCGTTAAGATATAATTATGGAGCTTTGTAGAGGAATAGCTCGAATAAATTTTATTCTTTACCTTAAACTACCTTTATTCTGTACACATCTTAGGTCTTGCTCCCCAAGCGCCTCGAACTCAAAATAGTCTGCTCCTGAAGTATTTATTTCCTTCAAACGGAAATAAACAAATCAAAGTGCAAAAGAAGAAACTGGGGAAGCGGATGCGGTTTGAAGGAATTAATTATGATTGGGCCAATGTTTCAATCGAACGCCTCTGACGGGAGGAATCGGCCGGAAATTAATTTCAAACGTTATTTCGAAATGCAACCCGCCTCGGTCGTGCTACATCGCCGCCTGCCGCCACGGGAAAAATGATCATTTCCTCACTGCTGCCGCTCGCGTTCCTGATGTTTCACCCTTTACAAAAAAACTCTATTTTTATGTAGGTACTTCACGTTTACATATTTATTTAAATTTTAAATATAACCACTATCGCTGTTATAAACTTATGTTGGACACGCAAATATATTTCATTTCATTTAATTTCATAGTAATTGATCCCGTCCCATCGTTTAGACTTTAGTCTATTCAAACGTAAAGTTAAGTTAGTATTTACAAAACCAAACATCGCGTTAAAGCGAAATCACTCCAAACATAAAATGGGAATCCATTTGAAAGTACCATAAAGTATTAAGTGCCTCAGGAGATCCCTACGGAACAATAACCGATAAATTTCACCATACACTGAACTGAAAGCCATCATTTACGAAGAAATTGAATTCTGTAACGTAAAATTAAGTAGGCAGAGAGAATATGAGAAATCGATAATGGAATCGAATTTACTTCCCGGTTATCAATCCGTCTCAGTGACTTTCTTTTCTATGAAAGGAAAGTTTAGGGTGGGGTTCCGTTCGACCCAGTGATGCGCTGGGCCCGAGCGAATAAAATTGAAAGTCACTTGAGAAATGTTTTTTTTTTAGAGCCCGATGGTGTAGTGGATAGGGCCGCTGCCTCCTGAGCGGGAGGTAGTGGTTCAAATCCCACCACGTACCAATGTGTTTTCTGGGTTGCGGAGGTCAGATGGCAGTCGCTCTGTGTTTTTAACCAGTACCCTCGTTCAATCACCTAGATTAGGTAGCCGATCCCGTGAGATACGGGATAAGGGTAGGGAGATGATCATTTGAGAAACGATTTTTCTCAGTCATCGTCACATCCTGCCTGAACTTCCTTTAAAAACAGTGATCTTCAACCTTAAGGCCTACCTTTTTAAGGGAAATAGAATTAGGAATGCTTTGTAAAATTTTGTCTTGTCCATACCAAATTGCAGATGAGCATGAGGAGAGCATCTTTGTATTGAGAAGGCAAATTTATTTTCAAGTATATATTTTTGTGTTTTAGGTAAGTAGTTTCGTATCATTAACACCCTGCATTTTAGCATTATTGCAGGTTTACATAAAACATGTTTACGGCCTGATAAATAAAAAATAAAATATCGATAAGTAGAAATATTTGACTTGCTGAATAAAATGTTGTTTAGAGTAAGACGCATTTAATAACAGTAAAAAAAATGTTTTTAAGATGTTTACCACAAAAACAACGTTTTCTAAATTATATTTAGTATCCATTTTGTTATTTTTACTGAACTATAGACATGTTAAATGCCAGCAAGATCCGAATGAACAAGCGATGATAGAGAAAAAGTAAGCACTTTGATACTTGATTTTCTTTAGGTAGACGTAAGTACTGTTTTTTTTTTTTTAACAGCCCGAGGTGTCCCACTGCAGGGCAAAGGCCTCCCTCCCCTTCTCCCATTCCTCCCTGTTTTGAGCCTTCTCTAACCAGTTTTGGGCGTATGCATCTAGCTCGTCACGCCATCGTTTTCTGGGACGACCTCGTGCCCGTCTCGCGTTAAGAGGGACCCAATGTGTAAGTACTGTTAGATGAAGAAAATCGATTGTCGAGGAACATCGCTATCTGTCGCGCGATAGTACAGTCGTACAAGGATCTTTTGGCGCTTGGGTGACATTGACAGAAGTTTTTTTTGGGCTTCGTTTAGCTTTTTCGAGAAGTAAGCTACAGGTTTTTCACATCCATCAGTTTGCGTCTGTTTCAAAACAGCTCCGACATCCTCTATAGAGCCTCTATAGAGGGTGTAGGAGCCCAAAAAAAGCTCCTGTCAATGTCACCCAAGCGCCAAAAGATCCTTGTACGACTGTACATCAATAATATGATTATAGTCTTGTGTTTGACAGTAAGTCTGTGACGTAGTAGATCGAGCGCGTATCGATCGTTGTAGTAATTATAGATTTTATATTTGTTTAATTATTATCTTTCCAAATGTTAAACTGTTTTTAATAGTACGGAGTGTTATAAATATTTATTATTGCTTTAATTTAAAGTGTCAATTTGTCCACCTAAATACCGATAATGGACAGTGGTACGTACAAGGGTACCGCAAACTGATAGGTGTTGCTCAGACAACAAAACTCTTAGGCTCGTATTTATAAAGCGATCTCAAGATTGAGAGCAATATTGAGTGCCGATTTGACAGGTAATTTTGTACTGAAACGACATTTCTGATACGAACTCAAACTCGCTGTCACTCTTGAGAGCTGATTATAAATACAGGCCTTAGGGGCGGTCCTATCAACTTATAAACAAGTGGGTCAGAAGATAAACTCCGGTGTTGCTCTAAGACAAAACTGAACAACTTTGAAAAGAAAATTCTTTTATGAAAATGAAATATATTTTGGCTTTTCGATACGAATTGTCTGATCGAGGTGGTCATTTTGTATGGAAAAGTATTATTTTTTATTTCCTGTAAGAATTCCCTGGTGAAAGTTGTTCAGTGTTCAGTTTTCAGAGGTACGCAGTCCCTTTCACCCGTTTCAACTGATAATGAAATAATTTCAGGTATAACGAATCTGTAGCGCTGGCGACAAACACGTTTCTTGCTTTTTTATCATTGTTCGACGACTGTTTAGCAACAACGATGATCAACCAAGAGTAAGGCATTTCTTTGCATAAACTATCATGTATATTACTATCGATTCGTTGAGGGAACGACTTAACTAAACCGTGACTAAAATTATTGCCATCCCTTTCTGATATCTTATGACAGAAAATGACAGGTATGTAGTTTATTCGTGATTATTGCAACTACGAATTTACTACTATTATGCACTGACGCTTTTTTTTAGTCAACGTCATTGACGTTGACGAAGATCAATAATGGGAGGGTTGAACAAGCGAATAGCTCTTCGTACGCAAGTTGGTTGCTGCAAGGAAAATCTGTGTCGGTGGGGCTACAGTGCCTCCGAACAGTGCCTCTGTGGTGCTGCCCCACAGAGCATGACTCACCTCCTGAATTGCCCAACGTGTCCCAAGCCCCAACACCTGCACGCTAGAAGATCTCTGGGCAGCCACTCCAAACGCAATTTGCGTGGCAACTTTTTGGGCTGAGAAAATTTTATTCGTCGCGACACGCTCAGAAGAAGAAGAATAGGTCATCTACTTTCATTTTAAATTAAAAATTATAAACTACCGTTGCAGGTTCCCAAGCGACAATATCCAGAGATGGGTGGTAAATCCTTCTCGAACGACGGTCGGTTTTGTCCCTAGGTTCACTGCAAACCGCAAGTTCTTTGCCAACATGATCTCTTCGCGAGCCTTCAAGGAGATGCTGTTTAAGGATGACGTGGAGCTGCGTGTACATCACATTAACAAAATGAAATATTGCGATCTCGCCGTCATGGATACCGAAATGGTACGAGAGTTTTACGATAGAGAAGTTGATCTGACTAAAATCTAATAAAGTATGGAAAATAGTTGTGTCTCTGACGACAAGGTTCCCTTCTACCAGATTCTACATCTACCTTAGTACTAGTAACTAGATAACCTTAGAAATGAACATAATCAAATCAAGAACATTACGTGTAATAACTTCCACTAATTTAAATAATCTGAGCCATGGGCTTACGATCCGGAGGTCCTGGGTTCGATTCCCAGAGGGGAACACAAAGTTGATATTTGCCAATTTATCACTTTAAGAGGCTTTTCCCAGTTTGGTTAGGACATTGCAGGCTGGATCACCTGATTGTCCGAAAAAGAAAAAGGATTCCGTGCTTCGGAGGGCACGTTAAGCCGTCAGTCCCGGTCGCTGTCTTTGATAGTGGTCGTTACGCAAAACCATGTCAGAGGCCTATAGCTGTGCTACTAGGCGGTTTGAAAACTCTGACACCAGTGTTTATCGGGTCGTTGACTCGTTGTTCGACTCGAAAATCCACTCGCTAAGAGAGAGAGAGAGAATGATAATACGTATGTATGTATCACATCTGGCCTAACTACTTAATAAGCAAAACGTTTAATTCGAATGGAACCCCAGAAAGACCCCAGACAATAAAATCTGGAGTAGGCCGCGTACCAGATTACCTCTATTGGCCGCATGAACGTAGAGGGCTCACACAACCATCATTTGTAATCTTATTACTAAGGTCCCTTGTGACCTTTGTTACATTAAATGTAGGAGAGGTCGCCCTTACTATTTAATAGAGCCACTGTTTCATTTCACACTCGAGTATATTGTTTTCTCTGCAATTATGTACCTACTATATTATTTTGGGAACAACATAGGTATATTACAATGTGGCAAAATATTTTTCGCTCGCATTCTCTTAATATTACGAAATTCCAACGGTCAATGCAGTTCAGCCGGAGGCGGAAACCGTTTACTGTTATTACAAAAAAATATTGGTATGTTTATGATTACCTTCTGCGCCTACTGCACACGTAGCATTGTCCTTAAGAAATTGAAATGGTTGTTTATATGGTTTATCTACCTACTTACTTATATTTTTCATTATTTACAATCTGCAAGAGTACCTACCGACATAGGTACAGTCAGCAAAGGCAATTGGGTACTTGACTGGGTAGCTTAAAAATTTCAAAACGTTTATATTAACTAATGGCTAAAAATATTGTGGATTTCATTCATCATTAAAAATAAAAATGCACATTTAGATTTTAATAATCGAATTAAAAGTATATAAGTTATTGATTTGATTAGTCAATATTTACTAAAATGTGACGTCATAATTTACTATTTTTATACAAAAAAGCGTTTTTGACATTTCATAAAAAGTTGCTGATTTGACTAGTTGGAAAGTAGCCAATAAAATTGCCGTTCAGGAGTGCGTTCACGCATGCACCTAGGGGAAACCGTTAGAGCGACTTTTAATCTGACAGCTCGCGTAAACCCCCGTTCATGCACGCACTTGCACCTGTCAGGATGAAATTTCCCCTGACAGGCGCTTCAAAACGGGGCTTTATCAACTGTCAAAGTGAAAAGTTCCCCTAACCTTGCGCTAACCGTGCGCCCGTGAACGTACCCCAGGGCCGTTTGAAACGGATGAAATTATTTCCGGAAACTAAGTATTTATGTATTTTTGTTGTTCAGTTCCGTTGACTGAGCAATCCCTATCAGCTTGCGGGACGCTGTCCCTTACACCCGGTATGATATTGATAATAGATTTAGTTCCTTTCCTACATACACTAAAATTAAATCATTAGCCGGGGAAATGAAAACGTTGTGGTGAAAAAGGCACGGACTGGTTTAATTTGAAACCGCAACAGCTACATTCCTGTTACGCTGGAGCTGGGGTCCTCAAACTTATGACCCCGCGTAGGTACCTACCCCTGCCCCCGTAGCATGCAGCCGCGATAAGGCCGTGATAGCCGTTTTATCACACATTTTATCGCATCTATCTGTCAAATTGTATGGGAGTTTAACAGATAGATGCGATATATTCGTTATCACGCGACGGCATGCTACAGCTACAGGGGCTGTTGAAGTTCCCACCAGATGATAAGTAGCGCAAGCAAACTCCTAAGGGCGTTCTTGCACCAATTCAGATTCGTATCCAATTCGTATCCCATTTCGCCTTCCTAGTAAATGTATGACAGCCTGTGAACCCATCCATATCCGTTTTAAGTATATAAATTTTTTACGGATACTATTTGAAACAAACCGAATACGGAGCAATGCAAAAACGCCTTTACCCTAACAGTAAAGAAAATCTACCTGTAGAAGTTTTTTTTTTTATAAGAAATGTAGAAAAGTTTCAAGAAATGTAGAAAAGTATTAATTTGATTAGTCAGCATACTTTTTGTCGCAAATTAAGTCCATTTCAGGAAAAATATTCTATATAATATTGAAATCTTTCCTAGGGGTTCGCGTACCCCAGTTTGAGAAACGAAACCCTGCGCTAAAGCATGGTCGGTGCTATACAGGGCAGTACGTTTTCCGTACGTACCGTATGTTTTCCGTACGTACCGTATGTTTTCCGTACGCCGCGTGCGAAAATAAATGAGGGGGAAGCCGCAAATGTAGCGACCTCAACGCGTTCAGACCTTTGCTCCCAACTCGTTTGTAAGCTCTCCAGATATATTACCTACCTACCTTGTAACCACCAAGCTAATCTGTTTTCAGAAGAATTGTTGCAAAATATAATTAGTATGTGTAAATGCTGAGTTGGTTTAGATCGCTCACAAGTAGAAAATTAGGTACTATAAACAGAAACATAGGTACTTAATTACTTAAGACTTACTTACAAATTACTCATTTGATCTATACCCCATTCGATTGAAATAAATATGTTTCAGTATACAAACAACGTTTTAATTAATAAGTAGGTACGGAAAAAATAGTACCAGCGAAGGTCCGTGGTTAGGAGACACTACTTCGACTATTTCGAAATGGGCGCCCATTTATGTTCCGCGATTGTTTGTGGACTTTTTATTTTTTTAATAGTTTGAACACGCTGTAGCTAAATTGCAGCAAGGACCGCCTAAGTCCCATCCACGGTATGTTTTAGTTTCTATAAGTCAGGTATGTCATGTTTTGAACATAAAATAGCACTGAGTGTGCCAAACAAATACATTTTCAGCTACCCTTCAAAGGTTGTTCAAAGTCATCACAACAGCAGCTAAATGAGGCGCTTTGTAAAACGCCTACTGTCTATAATTGCGGACACTTGGGGCTGAGGCTCCGGTGGGGCCAGGAGGGTTTTATAGACTATCATTTGTTGGGCTACCCAACCGCAACCGACAATCAAGGGCGCATTTAAAGGGAGAACACAGGCTACGAATCTACTCAAAGCCCCTTGTTAAAGTTAAAATAGCAGGCAAAATGTTAAGTAGGTAGGTACCTAAGGTCTTATCTTTAGATAATAAGATTAGATATCCGATCTAGCTAATAAAAAGTAAGTTGGGCTTTATTTAGGTACCACAAAAAATATCTATTTTCCAGGTACAGGCATGCTAGTTTCTTTACTAACGATCTGGCAACACTCATTATATTATAAGTTGTTTGAACAATGGTGATAATAAATAGTACCTACCTAAAGAAAGTAATCTTTTCAGTCATATCATAATAGGTAATATTCTGTATTACGAAATTGAATAATTTTGCAAACAATGCACCGAGCCGAGCATACTGTATTATAGTATTCAAAAATCGTAGAAATTCTAAATGCGAGTTTCTTTACAAGCGACCGGGCAACACTGATTATTACTAATGTCAATGTCAAATATGGCCCAAAGGTCTCAGTTACCAGGAGTGCGTTCACGCATGCACCTAGGGGAAACCGTTAGAGCGACTTTTAATCTGACAGCTCGCGTAAACCCCCGTTCATGCACGCACTTGCACCTGTCAGGATGAAATTTCCCCTGACAGGCGCTTCAAAACGGGGCTTTATCAACTGTCAAAGTGAAAAGTTCCCCTAACCTTGCGCTAACCGTGCGCCCGTGAACCAGCGTTGCCAACCGTACGATAATTATCGTATTTGTACGATAATTTGAGGTGCAGTACGATAAAAAATAATTATGTACGATAGTACGATAATTTCACTACTACGTACGATATTTTTTGAATTCATACGATAATTTTGAAAGACATTTTCATTTCATGTAACGTCATACGTCAATAACAAAAAGTGAGTCATGTATACCTTGAAAGCGTACAAATCTTAGTCATCTTTCTCTTTTTACAATACGCATTTTAGCTAAGTTAACAGTTTACTAAGCACATTTTTTCATGAGTGGAGTATGTGAGAAAAACTGGTTTGCTTGCACTTAGCTTGCAGCAAGTTTTGTTTGTATACTATTATAGTTTATATAGATAGTTTGCTTGTTTTAACTGAGGGCAGAAAAAAAATAGTTTAATACTGATTGAATACTGACTGATTTAAAATTCACCCTAGAACTAAAAATGTGACTTTTATTGCATATTTTACCAAAATTAAGATAAACATGAATGTACGATAATTGTACGATAATTTTAAGAGCAAAATCCGATAATTTTGATTTAGAAAGTTGGCAACACTGCCGTGAACGTACCCCAGGCCAAAACCCTCACAAAAAAAAAACAATGTCAAATTGATCGAACGAACCAAGTGTGTAACGTAGGTATCGTATCGCAATCAACATAACTTTTAACTTTGTTTAATTTAGTTCTTTATCAACTTTCGACCAGTTCTATTATCTCGAATTCTAAACTATAATTATATCTACAATAAAATACGTACAAAAACTGATCTAGTGTTATGGAATCGTTACCTGACGATTCTAAATACATTGTTAAATCAAATGATGGACCTGTGTGTGGATATATTGAACGTAAACATGAGAAAACTTACTATAAATTCAAGGGCATACCGTACGCACAACCTCCAGTCGGAGATCTTCGTTTCAAGGTAAATAAAAACTAATTTTTACTTACATCTAAACTTATTTATAACATTAAAATAGATAAAGTCCACCAGGTTCAATTAGGTCACAAGATTATGATGATAATAAAATTTGTAATAGTAAAATACTGTTAATTTATACATCTAATTGAAAAAATTATGGACCCTCCCTAAGTCTTTACCTTTTTTGTGTAGGTACCATTTATCTATACTAATATTATGAAGAGGAAAGATTTGTATTTTTGTGTGTATGCTTGTAACGAATAAACTCAAAAACTACTGGACCGATTTCAAAAATTCTTTCACCATTAGAAAGCTACCTTCACTCTGAGTAACATAGGCTACTTTTTGCCACGGGAAAATACATCATTCCCACGGGAAAACTTATTTAGCAGCGGGTGACAACGCTGACAGGAAGCTAGTCCGTAATAAAGTGTACCAGTGTATAATGTCTTTTATTCAAGTGATGTAATTTATCTTTTCTTTCAGCCACCTACACCAGTGAAGCCTTGGACCAATATAATTGATTGCACACAAGAAGCACCACTACCATTTGGTTATAATCATCAATATGAAATTGTAGGATCTGAAGATTGCCTGTACCTTGATGTAATCAGCCCCAATGTTAAGCCTCACAAACCATTACCAGTTATGTTCTGGATAGGCAACTATGGCTTCTGGTATCAAATTGATGACATTCTTGACCCGTCATTTCTTGTTGATGAAAATGTCATATTTGTTCGGTGTGGTTTCAGATTAGGTCCTTTTGGATTTTTATCCATTAATGATTTCATTGCACCTGGAAATTGTGGAATGAAAGACATAGTCATAGCATTGAAATGGGTACAAAATAATATTTCAAATTTTGGAGGGGACCCTAAAAATGTTACAATATTTGGAAGCAGCGGAGGTGGTTCAGCTGTGCACTTATTAATGCTTTCTCCAATGGCATCTGGATTATTTCACAAAGCTATAATACAAAGTGCGAGTGCCTTAAATAGTTGGGTACTAACTAAAAATCCAGTAGCAGCAGCATTAGAATTGGCAAAGAAATTAGGGATAACAAAAACCTGTCCAATACAAATTGTAGAGGAATTAAAAACTGTTCCTGCTGAGAAAATTGTAGAAGTAGTGTATCGAGATTATCATATGTTTGATAATGATGGAACAATTGCGGCTCCAATCTTTTGTGCATGTATTGAACAAGATTTTGAAGGTGTCCCAGCATTTCTTACTAAAAGTCCACCACTAATACTAAAATCAGGAAACTACAATAAAGTGCCTTTCATCATAGGCTCTAACAATTTTGAAGCTTCTACACTACAAATCATTAACCAAAACTTCTATAAAGATTTTGAAAAGTACAATGAAAATCCTGAACTTATTGTACCAAGATCACTGTCGACAGATCCAGCAGTGTCAAAACGTATAGGACAAGAAGTCCTTAAATTTTACTTGGATGGAGAAGTTACTCTTAAAAAAGAAACTATAACCCAATACATACAATTTATCAGTGATTATCATTATATTTACTATGTTTACAAAGCTGTAAAATTGCACAGTCAATATGCAACAGAATATCCTATGTATTGTTACATATTAAACCATGGAGGGGAATGGGATGTGCCAGAAGACTTGAAAGTGTTCAACACCATGGGGCATTGTGCTGAAATACCTTTTATTTTTGGTTTAAAAGGGTCAAGCTCAGAATTATGTAAAGGCAGCAGGGACTCTGTAAGAACAAGAAGAAGAGTAATCAAATTATGGACAAATTTTGCTAAATACGGGTGAGTTCCAAACAAAATATTTTTAATAAACAAAACCACCTATTTCTGGAACATTGTTGTTAGACATGTGTCATAAAAGAATAATGTGTAAATTAGTTTGGCAGTAGAAGTGGACAATAATAATTTTGTTTGTTTTAGAAATCCCACTCCAAATGAAGATGATCCACTGTTGCAAATCAAATGGGATGCAGTAGTAAATAAGGACAAATTAAATTATCTGTGTATTGGATCTGAACTAACAAAGGGCAGGAACCCTTTCTCTGAAAGAATGGAATTCTGGGAGGGACTACATAAAGAATACACATTTCTTAGAGCACTAGTATATTTTAGCGACATGGGTGTTACTGGATGGTAGATAGTCAATAAGACTAAAATTAATACTAATAGTAGGTACTAGATACTTATCTACACTACATACTCATATTATATACCTAGGTTACGAGCACACAGGGTACTAAATGGCGCGCCACTATGGCCTGTGCCTTCTCGATAATGCTTAGTCGAAAAATCTGTTACCAATTCGAAATGTAATTTTATTATTTTTAATTGTTTAAATAATTTAATCAGTTTTAGTTTTACTTTTCGGATTTTATACTTTGTTTTGTTGATTAATATTATATTTTCTTTTTTTTTGTTATATTTTTTTAAGTAGGTATAGGTAGGTAGGTACATAGCGCAGCTTTATTTTATTGTTTAATAAATTTTAGCTCCTAAATAAGGCTCTATTGTGGATGCACTACGTACCTTTAAACCACATGTTCTACTGATGATACCAAACAACTTTCCCAAAGCACAAAATTTTTAGCTCGAAATAAAATTTTGCCTTGTCCATACAAAACTGCAGGTCCCGGAAAGCATCTTTGTATGGAAAAGGCAAACTTTTGGGCTCTTTATACGTTACTGAAAACCCCTTAAGCTATGGCACGCAATTAAATTACCACCCTGTATACAATTGGTACCTACTTAAGCTGTTTGTAACGCTGATCTTCAATTAAGCCTTTATACCTGCACTTTGAACCTCTTCAGGAAGAGCCCTAAAGGGCTTACACTAAAGTGTACTGTACTATTTTTATCTTTGGTGTTGACTTAGACCACTTAGGCCCGTATTTATAATCAGCTCTCAAGAGTGACAGCGAGCTTGAGTTCGTATCAGTAATGTCATTTCAGTACAAAACGATCTGTCAAATCCATACTTAATATTGCTCTCAATCTTGAGAGCGCTTTATAAATACGAGCCTTAGACATAAAGGCATTTACCCACCTATCCAATCCGACATCTATACCTACTCCGTATTTTTAACGTTGCGTTATCGAAACAAACTTTTCTTTACAATTTTAAAGAAAGTCAGCCGCAAAAATATGTTTGTAAAGAAATAGCTGTTTATGGGCCGCAAAACAAGTTTGTATCGATAACGCAACGTTAAAAAACGGAGTATATAATTTTTTACTGTGATAAAATGATACGGAACGCAGGCCTTTAAAACGATAACAACTCGAATCATGATTACCTTGATAAACAATGATAGCCGGTCCAGTCTTTGGGCAAAAATTACATGATAATTGAGTTGTCATTTTTAAAAATAATTTTTAATTGTTTAAGCTGTGTTTAGGTATATTTATTTTGAATCAGGAAGTTAAAAAAAGTTTTATCAAAAAGAAAGTTACAGTTTAAAGTATGTGTTGAGTTATAATTATTATAAATGTTGTTGACGTCGGTTTCATTATCCGCCATTGTGGCCAATTAACTGTTTTTACCATATTTTAACCGTCAATCAAAACCAAAAGAGATGGAATCTTTACCCGTCGAATCAAAATGCATTATCCATACAAACGATGGGCCAATATGTGGATATGTTGAAAGGAAAAATTATAAAACCTATTATAAATTCAAGGGCATACCTTACGGTCAACCTCCAATCGAAGATCTACGTTTTAAGGTAAATAAATATTTAAACTACATATGTAGGTACCTGTTTATCCCTCACACACATACACTTTTTTTTTTCTCAATTACTATTATTATTATCACTGCTGAAAAAATAGAGAATGGAATAATATTAAATTAGGAAGTTTTTAACGGATTCAAGTTGTCTCTTATGCGTATATAAAATGATTATGATATAACAATAACGGATTAATTTATTTATTTATTCATATTCATATCATAACATACACAGATTTAAGGGTACAGAATAGATAATAGTACCAGTAAGGTACAGTTTCCCGTAAAACGATAGAGGTTGCTCAGTCATCAAAACTGAACAACTTTCACAGAAAAAAACTTTAAATAAGAAAAAAATACATTTATTTCATTTTATTTTCAAACCAGACCACGTTTCAAATTTTACTAATGGTTGAAAATAAATCAACATTCCTAGATACAAATCTAGAAATACATAGATTAGATTAACTATTATTTTGAAATCTGTGCTTCACTATAAAAGAAATCCTGTTAGGTTAGTAATACTACGAAAAAGAGCTGAGAGATTTTTCAACAGTGATAATAATAATAGTAATTGAGAAAAAAAAAAGTGTATGTGTGTGAGGGATAAACAGGTACCTACATATGTAGTTTAAATATTTATTTACCTTAAAACGTAGATCTTCGATTGGAGGTTGACCGTAAGGTATGCCCTTGAATTTATAATAGGTTTTATAATTTTTCCTTTCAACATATCCACATATTGGCCCATCGTTTGTATGGATAATGCATTTTGATTCGACGGGTAAAGATTCCATCTCTTTTGGTTTTGATTGACGGTTAAAATATGGTAAAAACAGTTAATTGGCCACAATGGCGGATAATGAAACCGACGTCAACAACATTTATAATAATTATAACTCAACACATACTTTAAACTGTAACTTTCTTTTTGATAAAACTTTTTTTAACTTCCTGATTCAAAATAAATATACCTAAACACAGCTTAAACCAATTAAAAATTATTTTAAAATGACAACTCAATTATCATGTAATTTTGCCCAAAGACTGGACCGGCTATCATTGTTTATCAAGGTAATCATGATTCGAGTTGTTATCGTTTTAAAGGCCTGCGTTCCGTATCATTTTATCACAGTAAAAAATTATATACTCCGTTTTTTAACGTTGCGTTATCGATACAAACTTGTTTTGCGGCCCATAAACAGCTATTTCTTTACAAACATATTTTTTGCGGCCTGACTTTCTTTAAAATTGTAAAGAAAAGTTTGTTTCGATAACGCAACGTTAAAAATACGGAGTAGGTATAGATGTCGGATTGGATAGGTGGGTAAATGCCTTTATGTCTAAGGCTCGTATTTATAAAGCGCTCTCAAGATTGAGAGCAATATTAAGTATGGATTTGACAGATCGTTTTGTACTGAAATGACATTACTGATACGAACTCAAGCTCGCTGTCACTCTTGAGAGCTGATTATAAATACGGGCCTAAGTGGTCTAAGTCAACACCAAAGATAAAAATAGTACAGTACACTTTAGTGTAAGCCCTTTAGGGCTCTTCCTGAAGAGGTTCAAAGTGCAGGTATAAAGGCTTAATTGAAGATCAGCGTTACAAACAGCTTAAGTAGGTACCAATTGTATACAGGGTGGTAATTTAATTGCGTGCCATAGCTTAAGGGGTTTTCAGTAACGTATAAAGAGCCCAAAAGTTTGCCTTTTCCATACAAAGACTGC
>JARACY010005805.1:0-20224 GCA_029255725.1 Scrobipalpa atriplicella
ACATGCATAGTCTTATTCCTTATGCAAAATTAATACGCAAATTTTGACATTTACGGTTTCTCAAATTAAAAAAGAAAAACTTTTTTATTTTTTCATAGAACTCGACTTTTTCAAATATGATCTTTTCAATGTAAAATAATAAATGATTCCAAAAGCTCCGACAGATGGCTTCAGTTGTATATGATCTGTCAAAATTTGAGACAGGCTTCATACTAAATCTCTATGCTTATGCGAAAAATATTTAATTTTTGACACTGACAGATCATGATCTGCTAAGCCCTCTATCAGAAATAAAGAAAATCTCTTCTTTTTCTTCTAAAATGTCATATTGAAAAGCCCATATTTCGAACAACAAAGCGCTCCGTCAAAGTACAAAACGCCATTCCTCCATGCCAAAACTCTCCAGCAAAGTCCAAAACGCCATGACTTCATGCCAAAACTTTATTTTTCTAAGTACACTTGCGTTTAGTTTCAACCATTTGCATTTGTGTTGACCTAGCACTGAGGCTGTACGCCATAGATTTTTTATTTATGTTTTTCCTTGCATTCATTTGAGAAAAGCACTATGTAAGCCTCGGCGGAAATAGCAATTGCCTGACTCGTATTATTGAAGTCCTCGCCTGCGGCTCGGACTTCAATCCCTACTCGTCCGTCAATTGTTAAGTTTTCCATGCCTCGACAACAATGTACTATTCTTCTCGGGGGTGTCATAAAAGTCGACCAAAGGCGAGGTTGATCCAGGAAATGGGCAATAGCAGCGTTCCCTGAGAATACAACATTTTGTACTCCAACTGATAGGCGTAAAATATCCCCTAAGTGTCAAGACCTATGTTTTGCAGTTAACTTCCTGATAGACTTACCACATCATTGGAAGCATATCCCGGGCGATGCTTGACCTCCCTGGCGGTGTGGTCGAGCTCGACGCCGCAGGTGGCGCACGTGAAGTGGTACCCGTGATACACCTCGCCGCGGTAACGCAGCGGCTCGCCGTCGATCACGCCACTAAGGAGAAAATAAAATATTTTAGGGTATCTAACTCTCAAAAACTATACAAAAAAGGCAATCAAATCAACATAACTCTCGAAAATTGTCGTTTTAATAAATGCTGTATTGATATACATACTGGCACTTGTGGCACATATAGTTCTGCAGCCCGTCAGCCTTGATGCGCGCGTTGCAAGTGTGGCACAGGGCGCGGCCAGCATGCTTGATGAAGCCGGCGTCTGCTAGCTCTACGTTGCACTCCTCGCAGCGGAAGCACGCCGGGTGCCAGTTCGCGTTCATCGCCTTTATCACGCGTCCGATTATGAACTCGCCTGTGGAAAATTTATGCTTTAATGCACTGCTTCGTGGAATGAGAAAAATATGAAAATCCTCCCATTTCCAGAATGGTATTTTTCAGCTGATTGGTAAGTATTGATTGATATAAGTATTGAAATCATACATATTGCTATTGTAAAATACTTTTCTCAAATTGTTTTGATTAATTGAAGTTTTCAGTAAAAAACTGTAGTATAGAAACATACCGCATTTTCCGCAACAAGGCGCGAAGAGCACTTGGAAGTCGCGCTCGCAGTACTTGCGACCCTCGAACTCGTAGAACACGCCCTCCGGGAACACGCGGAAACATTGAGCGCATCTGCGCAAATAGTATATGACCATAAACAAGGTGTACAAGGGAATGAAAGTATAAGATAAGAAAACATTTGGAATGCTGTTTATTTTTTTTATTATACTGGGTGTAAAAAAAGTGCTAACCAAACTTTAGAGTAAAAGAGACCCTCCCATACAAAACTATTAAGCAGCTGGCACAATTTGTATGGGAGGCATTTTGACCAAAGTTCCTTAGTTTGAAATTTGTTGTTTTATAAATAGACTAGATTTCTGCCCCGCGGTTTTACCCACGGCTTACTGAGTTTTCCCGTGGGAATTAGGCATTTTCCCGGGGTAAAAAGTAGCCTACGTGTTAATCCAGGGTGCCAGCTAACTTCATACCAAATTTTATCAAAATCGCTTCAGCTGTTTAGACATGAAGAAGTAAGAAACATACACACACACTCACTCACAAACTTTCGCCTTTATATATTATTAGGATAAGGATATTAGATACTAACTAAAATTGGGTCAACAATTTTTTTACTCTATTTTGCATTATATTATACTCACACAAAACAGTTGGTATGCCACAGCTCCCCGTTGGAGTTGACAATCTTCTCGTTGGGCTCGAAGCCATCACCACAGCGGGTGCAGAACATGTTGTCCAAAGACATTGTTGCTATGCTGGAATAATCAATCACATCTTACAAAATATGTACAATAAAAAATAATATGGTGCTACTATAGAAAATTAAAAATAATAAATACAAATCTAATGGGATATATTATTCTGCACTTTAAATTAAATGGAAGCAGCTATAATAATAATAGCTTGGACTATACAATAATAAAACAACTATAATTTAAAATTTTCACTTTAACAATAATGTTTTGCACTACAAAGTAATATTTTCCACTTTAAAAATAATAAATGCATTTTAACTGTGACAGTGACAGGTGCGTTTTTTATTTAGTTGGTGGCACTGGGTGGTACTAGTCCGCAGCGGTTATTTGACGTTTGTATGTTGGTGTGATTAGGCCTTAAAATTGCGTTCCATTTTCAGTCAAATTTGTTACAGAATAAAGTGAAATGGAACGTAATTCAATTCTAGTCGCGCCAAGATCGAATAGGTTATTTGCATTGCACAGATTTAAAAGTAATGGAAGGCACTTTAAGAGTAATAGTTTCCACTTTGAAAATACTCAGCTTTAAAATTATTGCAACGCACTATAAAAGTAATGGCTTCCACTGTAAATATACTCAGCTTTAAAAATAATTGAATTCACTTTAAAAGTAATAATTTCAATTATTCGCCGTTAATGGCAGAATATAGTGAGACTAATAATTTGATATAAGACCTTTGTTACTAACCTATATTCCATAAAATAAAATATCTTAATTTTTATCTCTCCAACTTTCAAATCTGTGCAATGCAAATAACCTATTCGATCTTGGCGCGACTAGAATTGAATTACGTTCCATTTCACTTTATTCTGTAACAAATTTGACTGAAAATGGAACGCAATTTTAAGGCCTAATCACACCAACATACAAACGTCAAATAACCGCTGCGGACTAGTACCACCCAGTGCCACCAACTAAATAAAAAACGCACCTGTCACTGTCACAGTTAAAATGCATTTATTATTTTTAAAGTGGAAAATATTACTTTGTAGTGCAAAACATTATTGTTAAAGTGAAAATTTTAAATTATAGTTGTTTTATTATTGTATAGTCCAAGCTATTATTATTATAGCTGCTTCCATTTAATTTAAAGTGCAGAATAATATATCCCATTAGATTTGTATTTATTATTTTTAATTTTCTATAGTAGCACCATATTATTTTTTATTGTACATATTTTGTAAGATGTGATTGATTATTCCAGCATAGCAACAATGTCTTTGGACAACATGTTCTGCACCCGCTGTGGTGATGGCTTCGAGCCCAACGAGAAGATTGTCAACTCCAACGGGGAGCTGTGGCATACCAACTGTTTTGTGTGAGTATAATATAATGCAAAATAGAGTAAAAAAATTGTTGACCCAATTTTAGTTAGTATCTAATATCCTTATCCTAATAATATATAAAGGCGAAAGTTTGTGAGTGAGTGTGTGTGTATGTTTCTTACTTCTTCATGTCTAAACAGCTGAAGCGATTTTGATAAAATTTGGTATGAAGTTAGCTGGCACCCTGGATTAACACGTAGGCTACTTTTTACCCCGGGAAAATGCCTAATTCCCACGGGAAAACTCAGTAAGCCGTGGGTAAAACCGCGGGGCAGAAATCTAGTCTATTTATAAAACAACAAATTTCAAACTAAGGAACTTTGGTCAAAATGCCTCCCATACAAATTGTGCCAGCTGCTTAATAGTTTTGTATGGGAGGGTCTCTTTTACTCTAAAGTTTGGTTAGCACTTTTTTTACACCCAGTATAATAAAAAAAATAAACAGCATTCCAAATGTTTTCTTATCTTATACTTTCATTCCCTTGTACACCTTGTTTATGGTCATATACTATTTGCGCAGATGCGCTCAATGTTTCCGCGTGTTCCCGGAGGGCGTGTTCTACGAGTTCGAGGGTCGCAAGTACTGCGAGCGCGACTTCCAAGTGCTCTTCGCGCCTTGTTGCGGAAAATGCGGTATGTTTCTATACTACAGTTTTTTACTGAAAACTTCAATTAATCAAAACAATTTGAGAAAAGTATTTTACAATAGCAATATGTATGATTTCAATACTTATATCAATCAATACTTACCAATCAGCTGAAAAATACCATTCTGGAAATGGGAGGATTTTCATATTTTTCTCATTCCACGAAGCAGTGCATTAAAGCATAAATTTTCCACAGGCGAGTTCATAATCGGACGCGTGATAAAGGCGATGAACGCGAACTGGCACCCGGCGTGCTTCCGCTGCGAGGAGTGCAACGTAGAGCTAGCAGACGCCGGCTTCATCAAGCATGCTGGCCGCGCCCTGTGCCACACTTGCAACGCGCGCATCAAGGCTGACGGGCTGCAGAACTATATGTGCCACAAGTGCCAGTATGTATATCAATACAGCATTTATTAAAACGACAATTTTCGAGAGTTATGTTGATTTGATTGCCTTTTTTGTATAGTTTTTGAGAGTTAGATACCCTAAAATATTTTATTTTCTCCTTAGTGGCGTGATCGACGGCGAGCCGCTGCGTTACCGCGGCGAGGTGTATCACGGGTACCACTTCACGTGCGCCACCTGCGGCGTCGAGCTCGACCACACCGCCAGGGAGGTCAAGCATCGCCCGGGATATGCTTCCAATGATGTGGTAAGTCTATCAGGAAGTTAACTGCAAAACATAGGTCTTGACACTTAGGGGATATTTTACGCCTATCAGTTGGAGTACAAAATGTTGTATTCTCAGGGAACGCTGCTATTGCCCATTTCCTGGATCAACCTCGCCTTGGTCGACTTTTATGACACCCCCGAGAAGAATAGTACATTGTTGTCGAGGCATGGAAAACTTAACAATTGACGGACGAGTAGGGATTGAAGTCCGAGCCGCAGGCGAGGACTTCAATAATACGAGTCAGGCAATTGCTATTTCCGCCGAGGCTTACATAGTGCTTTTCTCAAATGAATGCAAGGAAAAACATAAATAAAAAATCTATGGCGTACAGCCTCAGTGCTAGGTCAACACAAATGCAAATGGTTGAAACTAAACGCAAGTGTACTTAGAAAAATAAAGTTTTGGCATGAAGTCATGGCGTTTTGGACTTTGCTGGAGAGTTTTGGCATGGAGGAATGGCGTTTTGTACTTTGACGGAGCGCTTTGTTGTTCGAAATATGGGCTTTTCAATATGACATTTTAGAAGAAAAAGAAGAGATTTTCTTTATTTCTGATAGAGGGCTTAGCAGATCATGATCTGTCAGTGTCAAAAATTAAATATTTTTCGCATAAGCATAGAGATTTTAGTATGAAGCCTGTCTCAAATTTTGACAGATCATATACAACTGAAGCCATCTGTCGGAGCTTTTGGAATCATTTATTATTTTACATTGAAAAGATCATATTTGAAAAAGTCGAGTTCTATGAAAAAAATAAAAAAGTTTTTCTTTTTTAATTTGAGAAACCGTAAATGTCAAAATTTGCGTATTAATTTTGCATAAGGAATAAGACTATGCATGTTTGAGAAAATGTAATTTTCCAGTACATCCATCTCCTAAGCTATGAGCGAATATCGATAAGACAGGAAAATAATATTTGGCGTTCAAGGCTACCAGGGGCAAAATTGGTGCACAGGCTCAGGAAATCCTGTCATCTAAACACGAAGTAGCACAGTAAAACCAGTCATGTCCATTTGGAAATAACTATATGTTCCAGAACAACCTGTTCTGCCTGCGCTGCCACGACAAGATGGGCATCCCGATCTGCGGCGCGTGCCGCCGCCCCATCGAGGAGCGCATCGTCACCGCGCTCGGGAAGCACTGGCACGTCGAGGTAAACACTACGATTACATTTTTTCTCTGTTTATTAGATCTCTTTAACAAGGTATGTAGAAGTTATTTACGAAGCGTGTAGAAGTTCTTTACGAGGCTTATTGCCTCTTCTTTACTAAGCATGACGAATTTTTTTATGAAACATGAGGAAGCTCTTTATGTAGCATGAGGAAGTTCTGTTTGAAGCATGAGGAAGTTCTTTATGAATCATGAGGAAGTTATTTATGAAGCATGAGGATGAGGAAGCTCTTTATGTAGCATGAGGAAGTTCTTTATGAATCATGAGGAAGTTATTTATGAAGCATGAGGATGAGGAAGCTCTTTATGTTGCATGAGGAAGTTCTTTATGAATCATGGGAAAGTTCTTTATGTATCATGAGGTAGTTCTTTATGAAGCATGAGGAAGTTCTTTATGAAGCATGAGGAAGTTCTTTATGAAGCATGAGGAAGTTCTTTATGAAGCGTGAGGTAGTTCTTTATGAAGCATGAGGAAGTTCTTTATGAAGCGTGAGGTAGTTCTTTATGAAGCATTAGGAAGTTCTGTTAATTTGTTCTTTTTATACAATAATTATTCGTTAATTTTTCCAGCACTTCGTGTGCGCTAAATGCGAGAAGCCGTTCCACGGTCACCGGCACTACGAGAAGAAGGGGCTCGCGTACTGCGAGCAACACTACCACCAGCTGTTCGGGAACCTCTGCTACGTGTGCAACCAGGTCATCGCTGGAGATGGTCAGTATTTTTTTGTTTCTGTATTTTGAAAATCATGTGGTAAATTCGTAAAAAGGAATTTGGCTGTGTGTTATTACTATTAGGAGAAAATATTATTTTGTTTCTTATGTATCATTCTTTGGTTCTTATTAATAGAGAGGTCTGGCTTAATATGGGCGGCCTTACCTCTAAAGATAAGCTTGTTTGATTACTTCTTCTTAGCGAGTGGATTTTCGAGTCGAACAACGACCCGATTACTGTGTTGTCATCTTTTCAAATTGAAATGAAGGAACTGTTCGATCTATCAAACATTCTAGCTTGATAGATATTGCGATGTAAGGCAGATGACGTCGATGCGGTAATAGCTGATATATTTTTCTCTTCCCCAGTGTTCACTGCGCTGAACAAGGCGTGGTGCGTGCATCACTTCGCGTGTGCCGTATGTGACGCATCACTCTCCACTCGCTCCAAGTTCTACGAGTACGACGAGCGGCCGGCCTGCAGGCGCTGCTACGAGAAGTTCCCGCAGGAGCTGCGCCGCCGCCTGCGCCGCGCGCACCACTACACCGTGCGCCGCTAGACCGCCTAGAGTACGAGCGGCCGGCCTGCAGGCGCTGCTACGAGAAGTTCCCGCAGGAGCTGCGCCGCCGCCTGCGCCGCGCGCACCACTACACCGTGCGCCGCTAGACCGCCTAGAGTACGAGCGGCCGGCCTGCAGGCGCTGCTACGAGAAGTTCCCGCAGGAGCTGCGCCGCCGCCTGCGCCGCGCGCACCACTACACCGTGCGCCGCTAGACCGCCTAGAGTACGAGCGGCCGGCCTGCAGGCGCTGCTACGAGAAGTTCCCGCAGGAGCTGCGCCGCCGCCTGCGCCGCGCGCACCACTACACCGTGCGCCGCTAGACCGCCTAGAGTACGAGCGGCCGGCCTGCAGGCGCTGCTACGAGAAGTTCCCGCAGGAGCTGCGCCGCCGCCTGCGCCGCGCGCAC
This sequence comes from Scrobipalpa atriplicella, assembly GCA_029255725.1. Classification (NCBI taxonomy): domain Eukaryota; kingdom Metazoa; phylum Arthropoda; class Insecta; order Lepidoptera; family Gelechiidae; genus Scrobipalpa; species Scrobipalpa atriplicella. The sequence continues at coordinate 7,774 of JARACY010005805.1, forward strand.
CACTACACCGTGCGCCACTAGACCGCCTAGAGTACGAGCGGCCGGCCTGCAGGCGCTGCTACGAGAAGTTCCCGCAGGAGCTGCGCCGCCGCCTGCGCCGCGCGCACCACTACACCGTGCGCCGCTAGACCGCCTAGAGTACGAGCGGCCGGCCTGCAGGCGCTGCTACGAGAAGTTCCCGCAGGAGCTGCGCCGCCGCCTGCGCCGCGCGCACCACTACACCGTGCGCCGCTAGACCGCCTAGAGTACGAGCGGCCGGCCTGCAGGCGCTGCTACGAGAAGTTCCCGCAGGAGCTGCGCCGCCGCCTGCGCCGCGCGCACCACTACACCGTGCGCCGCTAGACCGCCGCTACGCCGTAGCAGAGAGGAAGCTACGAGCGGTAGCCGGCTCGACGTAGCGGTCAGCTACGAGCGGTAGCGCTACGGCCCGTAGCATAAAACTACAATTTACAACTTATTGCATATTGCAGGGAGATTTAAGGCTAACTAAATTGTAGTTCTATGAAATGATCTACAAAGTAGGAGATTCTATTCGCACCGAAAGTGGCATTCTCAATACTACGAACTATTGACACAACTTGGCTCCAACTCTCGGTCTGAATAGAGTTGGTTGTAGGCAATAATTTTTCCAATAAAATAATCAAACTAATTATATAAATGCAAAAGATCTAGAGCTGGAATAACTCAAAAATTTTAAGTGGATCTGCATTTACAAAATAATAAGTTCAAAATAATTATGTATTCCAATAGAAATATCGATGGTTAAAATGAATCTTAAAAGATATAAACGCCTAATCATGTTGTATTTTGTGAGTGCTATTGTTACAATATTGTAATTTTTTATTATGTCTACTATATTGACATTAGTTTAAGTAAATGAAATACTTATGTATTTATAATATAGATAGAATTAAGTGCCTTATATTTTTTTTGCTAAATCTTTAATCATGAATGAGAGTATTTTTATAATAATAATAATAACTAAAGTGTCTTATAATGGTGCGTAATTTATTAAAAATGCTATTCACATACTATACATTGTTTTATTTCGAACGAGCCTACAGGAAACAGTTGCAATAATTACAAAATATTTTAATAGTGGGAATGTATTTAATTTCTGAACACGATAAGATATTTACTATGAAGATATATCGTGTCGTGACCATGACGCTTTTCTTTATCTTAATACTGATATAATACGAGGGATGTCGATTTAATATCCAAATGAGTACACTATTGTAGTTCCTGTCGAATAGTTGAAGGATATTAATAAGACTTGTGCAAATGGCTGTTTTAGTGAATATAAAAATACATAACTTTCCGTAATAAAAATTATGGATATGGAGTATTAAATCCTCATCCCTGTATATGCTGAATGAGATACCATCTACTTTTGATATAACTTGCAATTATGCTACAATATGTAGGTACACAACACTTCCTTTACACTTGAAACACCAAACAGCGGGTAACTCTTACTTCAAATAAATAATAAATTTGATTTTCAACAAATACTTTACTTAATATAATTAACAACTATTTTAAGTTTCTTACAATAAATATTTCACTGCACGTTATGTGAACGTCCTTCCGTTGTTGAGCAAAGGACGCGGGTTGATTATGAAAAGAACAAAATGACTGAAGGCTGAGTTTTGCAAAAAAAGCACTAATAGAATTAAGCCTTCATGTTTAAGTATTCTAGTGGCAGGAACACGACATTCTAATGGGGAATCTGTTATTTGGATTAGAGGTTTTTATACAAAGAAATAATATCACACTGAAATGCTTTCATAAAGTTAAATCCCCAAAGTGTTCCTGCAAAACCTTCAAATAACATGGGAAAGTTTTAAAGAGGACTAGCGCAAGAGATCTTAGATTTTATAAAGACGCTTGCGTCAGACGACAGTTGAAAAACGCACTGATGTTCAACCAACCATCTCACTCTTTCTCATGCTATTTGAGCTAGTTCATCGTTTAGTTGTCCTTCTTCATCCTGGTGCTGGTCATGCGGTAGATGATGGAGTCTCTGCCGGGGTCCATGTCCATGACGGCGTAGGTGATGGCGGTGAGCGTGAAGATCATCACCACGGAGAACCACAGGATGATGTTGAAGATGGCTGGGTAGTCCGCGTTGTCCAGCGTGTCGCTCTAGGAGAGAAAATAGATTAGTATTGTGCTAGTGAAATATGGGCCAGGCTACAACATTGTGTTGCAACATGGCATCGCGAAGATCTGCGGCGCTGCAAACCTTTAGGCTGCAGTGCCATTGACGCGGAGCTGAACGGAGCATGAATTGACCAATCACAATGTTTCCACGCGTAGCAGTGCAGGTTTTGAGAATTCTGATTGGTTGATTAACGCTCTGTCCAGGCTCGCGTGACCGCGTCAATAGAACTGCAACTTTAGCCCGTAAACAGCGACGCAGACTTTTGCAATGCGATGTCATGTCGCGCAATGGTGTGGCGCGCAAGGGTGAACCCTATGTTAAATTGAAGGTACAGAAGACCCCATCCATTTGATTTCCAGAATTTCGACGGATAGGACAACAAAATAAAAATTTGATTTTCGAAAATGGAGCAGGTCTTCCTATCTTTTGTAATTGCAGCAGTGAAAGTGATTTAAATAAAACCATGATACAACATGGCACTCTGATTTTATCATAATTCTTAAAATTTGAATTGAAGTAACAAAACTACAAGGGATGTTTGTAAAGCAGTAGGTGACGCACTGAATGTTGTTACTAAATAAACGTAATGATCTGAAATGGCAGCACACACGCTGTTCAATATTTGTAGCTGCTGCCACTTCAGAAAGTATTTGATCGAACGGAATATTCCATGGGCCTTATTATAATTATGCGGAATGTTAAAAATATTATTATTTAACTCCAGGAAGCCATACTTCTAAAGACAAGCAGCAAAATCAAAGATAAATCATTGTAAATTTATGCATTGTTCAGTTTCTCTACTGAATCATGATCATGACCGTGCATTTAATAAAGTAGCAAACTAAGATTAGCTGTTATTTAGTTGTAGGAAATATAAAATATGTCGAACATTTTTGTAATATATATATACGGGGTGTAAGGGACAACGTCCCGCAAACTTATAGGGGTTGCTCTGTCATCGAAACTGAACAACTACCACCAGGATATTTTTTCAGGAAACGAAAAAAAAAATTTGCTTTTTCATACAAAATGAACAGCTCGATCGGACAATTTGTATGGAAAAGCAAAATTTTTTTTTAATTTCCTGAAAAAAAAAACCTGGTGATATGTGTTCAGTATCGTCGACTGAGCAACCCCTATCAGTTTGCGGGACGCTGCCCCTTACACCCGGTATATATATCGTGTTTTTTTAAATATAAGATCAAGACCGTTTCCACTTCGTTTAGAGATCTTTATTTCTATAATTTACGGTAAAGAAATAAAGGAAATATTATAATTTTCTATGGCAGTGCCAAAATGATCGTAAACTTGTTTTGCTAGATGATTATTTAATTGGGCAGCTACACTTCCAAGAACTCACAAACTTAGCAATTTCTGCACGATCTTGGAACTGAATATGTTATAAAAGAAAATACGATACTTTATACAAATTGATAAATCACACGACTACTTACTTGTGTATTTAACGGAGGTGTTTGACCTCAGCGTAGAGTAGTCGTGTGATTTATCAATATGATCGTTTAGTGATAATTTATACAAATTCTCTAGCGTTTGCATATTTTTAATGGTTAAATACTATTGATCTAGTTATTATGATCCGAATTTAGCATAAATCCTACATAGGGCTCGAATCTAGATGCCATCTAAATTTAAGTTTACCTGTCTCTTTCACATCAAAAAGTTTGAAAAACGATATAAGATATTCTCTTTGATTTTCGATTATACTATATGATTTTCATATGATTTTACGCGTTATCTGTCAATATATAAGCGCCATGTATTTAGATGGCTGATAAAATGCAGAGTACCTACATGTGCAAAATAATGCGGAACAAGTGTAAAACCATAGAGTATAAGTCACCTGTCCTTATTCAACCTTATTGTTTTAAAAGAGGGACATAGATTTTAATTTTAGCTTTAGCGGTGGCACCTAGAATTGATAGGCAGTCGCTTTTTCTTTAACTAAACTAAATATAACCTGTGCACATAAAGAAACGATCTAACGCATACGTTCTCGCTCACTCTATGGCCGCTCCACACTCTCGCGAGAATTCTCGCCGAGAACCTCGGCCCTTTGTCTCGCACCAAAAAACCGACAAAATTCGGAGAACAAGGCGAGAACCCGCGAAGAATATGTGAATCGGCTCCACATTCACGTTTCTCTTGTTTTTCTCGCTTTCTCGCGAGATTCCCGCGAGAGTGTGGAGCGGCCTTTAGGTAGAGCGAGAACGCATGCGAGGCGGACCAATCACGAAGCGAGCTGACGCCATTTTCAAATCGTTTCTTTAAACTCACGGCTTATAGTAAAGGCAATATGACGATTACGGCTTAAAGCTTAGCGTCAAATAACAGTAGGTTCGTATTTCTCAAAGCTTATTGTTAGTTAAAAATCAAAACATAAGACCAAATCAAAACCAAAATTCTCAAAATAAATCCTTTTTACCATTACATATGGATTTGAGGGAAAAGCATCTTTAACTACATAAGTAGCTAGCCTAGAAGTACCGACAAACCTGTACTATCTCCACCACATTGACAATTGGTTTTGTATCCACCTCATTGGCAACTGGTTTTGTATCCACCTTATTTTCCAGTTCCTGCTTTTCTGTAGTACTCTACATGAGAATTATTCAAACAAAACAGTTCGTAAATAAAACAAAATATTTGCACATAAAAATAAACTATTAATAGTAATTTTAGTTTCATTGGATTATTTGCCTACCTGACTAATAAGAATAGAAAATACTTGTCATAAGAAAGAAGCCTCATGGATAACCCATATTTAAAATCATACTTTGCACACACCAATTATTTGCTTTAAGTGCTTACTCAGATAAATCTTGAAACCGAGAAAGACTAACCTAACTTTTTCCTAATATCCTTTCAATTCCCCGTTCAGTTTACCTACTTTATATTTATACTAAAATCTAGACAAAGTCAAGATTCCTAGGGACACAAAAAAAGAAAGGGTGTGTTACCTGTGCGTTTCCGGTTTGCTCCTGCTTGGCGGCGGCGGCGGCGGCGGGGGCGGCGGGCTCCTCGGCGGCGCGGGCGGTGCGGGCGGTGCGGCGCGTGTGCGCCACGTCGGTACAGACAACCGAGAACAGCACGCTGCCGTCGTACGCCAGCTTGAACGCGTTGTTCAACTCGATGATCACATTGTCTGTGGGAAGGTTGTAAATTTTTTGCTGCAGCCAATACCTTCAGAGTAAATTAAATTATAACTGAAGGTGGTCACATTATTTCCAAAAATCATGGTTAAATCAAGCATCCTGAGCACTGACGTTGACTGTACCAACAAGGTTGGAAAAAAATAAGGTCGAATTTTAGATCAGTAGAAGTTTCCCCCGCTGCGCCAATCAATAATAATTTTTGTTTGCTGGGAACTATACAAAGTGTGAAAGCACTTACTGAGCAATTGCTTAGCCTCAGCAGCTTGAGAGGACTTGGGTCCGTGGTAGTCCACCAGCGGGTGCAACGAGCTGAACCTCAGGTAGAAGAAGTCAATCTTGAAGTCGGGCTTCATTTTACGCACCTAAAAAAAAGAAATTTACTTCAAGCTTATGATTCTTATAGATCCTGACAGGTTGTTGCTGGTTCTTTTGATAGTGGATTTAAACCAATTAAATGTTGTTTTATAGGCTGATATTAGGTTTTTAAAATAGGTTTGAAAGGAACATGAATTCCTCAGACAAGGCAGTGAACAAGTGAAACTTACATGCACATTTTTTTTTTCACAACTAGCCTAGGTCTCATAAATCACCTTAACTTAAAATGTGAAATTTATAAAATATAAAATGTTTAAAGTGACCCCTCCACACTTACAGCAACAGTGACAGCTTTCAAAACTTCCAATTCATTGAGGAACTGCAGATCTTCTTCCACTGAGGTCTTCAAGTGAGACAGGGAAATGTCGCTTGGCTTGTTCACTTTCACGGAACCAAACACATCTTCGTAGGATTTAAGCTAAAACAAATAGAAAAATGAGTGAAAATCTATACATCCAGAAGAGTTTTAAAATAAAAATAGCCAAAGAGGGTCCTCTTTTGATGCTAAATGTTTATAACATAGATGGCATATTCTATCATTCAATTTGAAAATACAAAAAAATGTAATACCAAATTCATTGACTATCTTAAACAGTTGTTGGGACCAGTCCCAAGATGTTTCAAATATTTGGAGTAATAAATATGTGTATCGATTTTGATAAAACTCTTATGAAACACTTGTTTTTTAAATTACAATAACAGTATTTTTGGTTGGTTTTTCTTCCTAATGGCTCTTACCTCATGTGAGTCAGCAAGTCTCAAGTTGATGAGTCTGTTGTTCTGTCCTGCAAATCTGGAGCGTATTCTTTCCCTGATGAAATCAAATGTGTCGGGCTCGTACTCGTCAACCAGCAGAGGGTAGTTCCTTGATTTACCTTCCTATAAGATGAGAAAATAATATTTTTTCTCAATACATTATTATAAACATAGAAAACCATTTCAGAGGCCTTAGTTAGGCAGTTTAACTCTGTCCTCAACTCATCATTCATCATTAGGCGGGTCCACACTCCATACCTAGCGAGCAGCCTCGCGCAAGGCCCGCCGCGCGCGGCAACTGCACTGCCGCGCGCGAGGTATGCTCGGTCGGAAAATTTTACACAGCAAGGCTGCCTCGCCAGAACAGCCCGAGCCATATCTGCTCAGTTGAGAGCGAAGATAAGATGGCCCCGTACATGCGCACGGCCCTGGCAGGTCTTCTCTCGCGACTTTTCACGTCTATACGATCCCAACAACGACTCCATTTTATTTTTCTAATCCGTAACAGGCATATTCATTTTACAGCTTATATCTAGCCAGGAATCCTCTCTTATCCCCCTGTTAGTATAATCAGGATCTTAACTTATTAAACATAAACACTGATCTTTATCCATTTTTAAGCGCAGCAAAAAAAGCAAAAAACGTGGCGTCTTCATTACGCACGACAAACAACTGAGGCACCTTTGAGTAAACCGATAAAACCGATTTACAGACACCGCTCGGCTCGGGTGCGTATGCGCTCGCGCGAGGCTGCTCGCTTGGTGTGGGTGGACCCACCTATTTGTATAAAAACTCACTGAATAGAATAATATACATTGTAAAAGAATATAACATTGTAAGGATTTTCATGTTTGTTCAACTTGGGGGTTTGCATTAGGAAGTAAGTATACATTAAATTGATAAAAAAAAGAAATAGCAAAATTAATTTTGGTATTCTCTTCCATTGTATTATTGATAAGGAGAATACTTACAAAGTTGCCGAGACTGGCGACTCCATCCACGTAAAGCTCGACCGCCGCTTCCGGCATCTTGAAGGGGTTCTGAATGTAGAGTCCATCCCAATCACTTCGCTGGAATAGCACCAGTACACTGTTTAGTTTTACACAGAATTATAAACTAAGGTGCATGTAAAGGCCTAATAATTTAATTTTAATTGTATAATGTTGAGTATAATCTACATGCAGTAAAAAATATAAGGTTCTTGTATGGTGTATCTATGGTTTATCTATGAATGATAATATCACTTGACTTTGAAATAATAGGTAGGTACAAAGTTAGGGGGATGATAGTTTAGTGGATTTAGCTTGCCGGTAGTGAAAGTCAATGTCGTGAAAGTGAGAAATGAAGTACCGCAATCCTGTATGGTTCGAATCAACACTCCCACGTAAAGCTTCATACAGCATTGGATTGTGGGTACCACACTTGCAATCTAATGAGTTCTAGGTTAAGCTAGATTAGTGTAGGTTAGATTAGGTTCAGATTACTCAAGAAAGAATACTGTAGGCTTCTACACTCGACACTGGCAGAAGTGTCCCCAAATCTGGGTTGACGATTGCCAAACACAAAAAAAGAACGGGAGTATGATCTTTTATTATAAAACGTAAAATAATATTAAAACATAACTATTCCAAATAAAACGGAACAGATAATTCAGAACTACTGGAGAGAATCACCTGATAGCGCGTGATACACACCCATAAAAAAGGACCTTGATAATGACAAAATTGCAGGTAAAATGTAACTTCAGGATAACTTACCTCTTCAGTGGATAATCCAAGAGCTGCTGAGTAGACTTCCTTCAGCGCTGTCTCTCTAATTTCCCCATGACCAGAAAACTTGAGGGAGTCAGGTTTGGTAAGGACCGCAAACTCACCCTCAGCGTTTATGCCTGAAACAATTTGGTTTCAAGTTGGGTCACGGAAAAGGCCACATTGTTATGCTATTTTGATCAAGAAAAACTTACTGATTACTGATAAAATCACGGTAAACCAGAACAGAACCATCTTCACAGCCATTTTGTTCGAAAATATTGGACTGACTGTCATATGACTAAAATGTTGCCAATTTTCAAGTTCGTTTTTTTTAAATACTTTTTTATGGCCAGGATGCGAGTCTTTTAGGCCAATCAATAAAAATGAGTGAATAAAATACATTTCTGAACGAAATTTTTAACGTCATATTTTTGAAATTCGGTCTCACTATGCGCCTAAATAGAAAAGTCTCACAAAAACATCAATACCGGTCACTCTATATACGATTTTGTGTAGGAGAAAAAGAGACATACTGAAATCGAAACAATATTTGTTGAGTGTTTTAATACTGATGTCACAGAGCGATCTGGAGTACGTTCAGTCGACCCAGTTCGATATTTATACCAATCGAATCTTATACTAGTGGGACGCACTGAACGTGCACCTTAGCCGCTGTCAGATAAAACTTCACTTCCGGTGCGCCTCTGGAGTGCGTTCACGCATGCACCTAGGGGAAACCGTTAGAGCGACTTTTAATCTGACAGCTCGCGTATACCCCCCGTTCATGCACGCACTTGCACCTGTCAGGATGAAATTTCCCCTGACAGGCGCTTCAAAACGGGGCTTTATCAACTGTCAAAGTGAAAAGTTCCCCTAACCTCGCGCTAACCGTGCGCCCGTGAACGTACCCCTGGAGTACGTTCACGCATGCACCTAGGGGAAACCGTTAGAGCGACTTTTAATCTGACAGCTCGCGTAAACCCCCGTTCATGCACGCACTTGCACCTGTCAGGATGAAATTTCCCCTGACATGCGCTTTAAAACGGGGCTTTATCAACTGTCAAAGTGAAAAGTTCCCCTAACCTTGCGCTAACCGTGCGCCCGTGAACGTACCCCTGAACGGGCCGGATAAAAATTAACCTAGTCGAAATTTCGTCTGACAGGTGTCTCTGAACGGGCAGTATAATTTTTAACCAGGGGTACGTTCACGGGCGCACGGTTAGCGTAAACTTAGGGGAACTTTTCACTTTGACAGTTGATAAAGCCCCGTTCTGGAGCGCCTGTCAGGGTAAATGTCGCTCTAAGATTCTCGACCTATTTACATCGAGAGAATTTGTCCGAATGTCACTTTTGACAGTATTTGCACGGTTCGTTTTGTAAGTTTGTGGGTTTCTTTTGATATTTATATAAATAAAAGACTGATTTGCGATCTAAAAAGTGTGTGTTAATGTGAAGAAATGATTCTGGATTGAAAATAATTCTTTAAGAACACGGAAATTATGTGTTTATAAGTTATTATTCCCAAGTTAATGTATGTGGCCGTGAGGTTAGTTTTGTGTGTTTAAAACTCGGTTTTTAAGTTATGTTTCATGTAAAAAACACTGTGTTGCGACTATTTGGAGATAAAGTTCAGGTATTAGGCTAATATCACTCATTAAAAGTCTGATTGTGCTTGATTACAACATAAACAAAGTTGTTAGTCACAAACTCATCATTCCTAAGGAATTTATTAAATTTGTTTATGAAAACATCCTAAAACATGTATAAGGCTATAAAATAAGGTCATCTGAACTATATTGTTTCTGTTTACAGTGAACTCACCTATATTTCTTTTGCTTTTTAGATGGATACATAACATCAGCCCCTGTAGTCTAGTGGGTTGATCTTTAAGTGAGTTTATGTTCCTTGGGTTTGTTTGTTTATATGACAATTATTGTAGAGTGATAGATAGTTAGATTTTGAAATGTGTCAAGGTCAACATTCTATACATAATTTTATTAGCAACTGTTAATCTTAACATCTATGTGATTTCTTCCTACCCTGTCTCAAACATAATTAATTGTTATTTAAGTAGGTAGGTTTATTACATTTTCCTAAATTAAACATGCTTTCTTTTGATTTCCAGCTGACTCCGGTGATTCGTCTTAGCTGCTGAAGTAGGACTGTGCCTGGTCTGTCAGAGCTCGAATGCCTTCAATAAAATCTTCTTATGAAATATGTGAATCTACCCATGCAACTAAACAACTTTCCGTGAGGAACATAGGTCAACGAAAAACTTTTTTTTTTTTTCATTATAAATGTGCTATCAGCTGATGTATTTTGTATGAAAGGTGAACATTTATTTTTTCGTGTTTCAGGCAGAATGCGCTGGAGGGACTAGCCACTTTCTTCGCTAGCCATCACATCAAGACTAGCAGCGATCAAGAACATCGCTTGCCAGCCCTACAGACCGTCCTGTGAGGAGATAAGATGCCCTCAAGGTGGATCTGGATAAGTTGTTAGCTGCTGATGTCATCGAAGAAAGTGAGTCACTATGGGCGACCAATGTAGTTCTTGTGCCGAAGAAAACTGGAGGTATGTTTCTTGGTATTGATTATCGCAAACTAAATACAGTCACTGAGCCTGATTCATATCCCTTGCCAAGGATTGATGATGTGTTGCATGCAACCAAGACAACCAGTTACTTGACCACGCTTCATTTGAGGTTTCAGATTTTCCAAGTGATGGTTCATGCAGCAGACCGAGTTAAGACATGTTTTGTGACACAGCTTGGAACCCACTGCTCTCAACGCATGCTTTCACTATGCAGCGTTCAATAAACAGGTCCCATATTCAACAGGACTAGGAATAGAGACATACCCACTAGCATTAGTGCGTAGCACGAAGGATTGGGACTCGTCAGCCTGCCCCAGGATCGGTGCGGTCCGAAACGTCTTGATGCACTCGAATGTGTTTTGTCCGCAGGTCCAGGCGCAGTCCTTCGTCAGCAGATGGGTGAGATGCCGCGCGAAGTCGGGGTAGTCGGGGGTGAACCAGCGGAGCCAGCTGGAAGTTAAAACATGTCTTAACTCGGTCTGCTGCATGAACCATCACTTGGAAAATCTGAAACCTCAAATGAAGCGTGGTCAAGTAACTGGTTGTCTTGGTTGCATGCAACACATCATCAATCCTTGGCAAGGGATATGAATCAGGCTCAGTGACTGTATTTAGTTTGCGATAATCAATACCAAGAAACATACCTCCAGTTTTCTTCGGCACAAGAACTACATTGGTCGCCCATAGTGACTCACTTTCTTCGATGACATCAGCAGCTAACAACTTATCCAGATCCACCTTGAGGGCATCTTATCTCCTCACAGGACGGTCTGTAGGGCTGGCAAGCGATGTTCTTGATCGCTGCTAGTCTTGATGTGATGGCTAGCGAAGAAAGTGGCTAGTCCCTCCAGCGCATTCTGCCTGAAACACGAAAAAATAAATGTTCACCTTTCATACAAAATACATCAGCTGATAGCACATTTATAATGAAAAAAAAAAAAAGTTTTTCGTTGACCTATGTTCCTCACGGAAAGTTGTTTAGTTGCATGGGTAGATTCACATATTTCATAAGAAGATTTTATTGAAGGCATTCGAGCTCTGACAGACCAGGCACAGTCCTACTTCAGCAGCTAAGACGAATCACCGGAGTCAGCTGGAAATCAAAAGAAAGCATGTTTAATTTAGGAAAATGTAATAAACCTACCTACTTAAATAACAATTAATTATGTTTGAGACAGGGTAGGAAGAAATCACATAGATGTTAAGATTAACAGTTGCTAATAAAATTATGTATAGAATGTTGACCTTGACACATTTCAAAATCTAACTATCTATCACTCTACAATAATTGTCATATAAACAAACAAACCCAAGGAACATAAACTCACTTAAAGATCAACCCACTAGACTACAGGGGCTGATGTTATGTATCCATCTAAAAAGCAAAAGAAATATAGGTGAGTTCACTGTAAACAGAAACAATATAGTTCAGATGACCTTATTTTATAGCCTTATACATGTTTTAGGATGTTTTCATAAACAAATTTAATAAATTCCTTAGGAATGATGAGTTTGTGACTAACAACTTTGTTTATGTTGTAATCAAGCACAATCAGACTTTTAATGAGTGATATTAGCCTAATACCTGAACTTTATCTCCAAATAGTCGCAACACAGTGTTTTTTACATGAAAC
>JARACY010005806.1:0-20223 GCA_029255725.1 Scrobipalpa atriplicella
AAACACGCTAAAAATAAAGATAAAAATAAATTAATCATGTCCAACAAATTCATTTATGTTATAGTAACATTTCTCTAACAAATAAGTCTGCAGTCTGCTTCTAAAAATATTTAAGTCACCAATAGATTTTAAATTAGTTGGAAGACAATTAAACATATCCAACCAGGATCGCCCCTTTTTTTTTCATTCATCCCTTCCTACTCCACAAGGGGTAAAGGGCAGAAAGATATTAGGTTCAGAGATAATGTTTTATTTATCACATTATTTTTATTTGCCTTCCGGCGTTCCATATTAACTGAAGAAATAACTCACTCATTTAAAGAAAACATTGCCCGGAATGATTTTCTAAGAAAACGCAAAGATAATAGACAATTCAAATAGAAACTTTTTCCATTTATTCAGTTCTGATAACAAAAGAAAAGAAAGACAGAAAATTAAAACATAAAGGATAGATTGCAGATATCTAGAGCAAGGAATAAATTGTGTTTCTTTATTATTTAATTATCTGAATGTGAGGAAAACTAAATGGAATCTCAAGATATGGGGTGGGGTAGCCCAGTTACCACAATCTGCCGCGCTCATAAGTAATCTGTGCCACAATGCACGCTAAATATTTGGATTACATACATACATACTTACATATAATCACGCCTTTATCCCTAATGGGGTAGGCAGAGCGTAAACGACCTAAGCACAGGTTGTTCCGTCACGTCTGACAAGTTTTGGGGGTTATTCCAGATAGATCTGTATATTGCTATAGTGACAGGTTGTCAGCCCATCGCCTAAATTGCAATACATTGAAACCCTCGAAACCCTTAGCTGATTTTAACAGCATGCCCGGGAGGAGATGCAGCTGGCACATTCTATGTTTTTCAATCACTCCCAGTCCAGCATGGTAAAGGCATGATTTGTATTATTTATGTAATTTACAACTGCCTGCAATACGAAGATAAATCAGTACCAATGTCATTAAATACTTGGTTTAAGTTGGCATAGCGCCAAATGTGTTACACTGTTCAGTCAATGCACTTTGCTGTTCGTTGCCAATGCCTTTCCAGTTAGCAAGTTCAGTGGCTGTTACCAGTGACAACTGGCCCTGTGGTTTAGTAGTTTGAGCCTCAGGATCTCGCTCCGGAGTTCGACTCCCACGGGGGACCTCTAAAGTTAGCAATTTGTCACTTTGTGAGATTTTTCGCAGTTTAGGTAGTTTCAGGATGAATCACAATGTTTGTCAAGAAAGATATATCAATGTTTCGGTGGGCACATTAAACTGTCAGTTGGCGTCACTTTCTTTATATTGGTCTGTAACTAAATCAGTTAAGAGACTTATATAATGCGGTTAAATCCACAAGTACAGTTATCATCGGGTTTAGTGAAAATGCAAATGCATTTTTAATATGCTGTTATCGCTCTGCTTACCCCGTAAGGTGGTTTACGAAACTGACAACAAGTAGGTAACAAAATGTTTAACTATTCTTGCCACAGAGTAAACAAATTTAAATTGCAAATGGTTGTTTGCCGAAATACCTCAGCGGCAAAGTTCAAAGTTAAATATTTTAAAACAAGTTGTTCGGAGCTTTTAAGTCGGAACAATGAATGATATTACTTTAATCAAAGTATTGGGAAGTCGCTGGGCAGTAGCTCCCAACGCTTTTTAATCTTTTGTGGTGGTATTAATCAAATATAATTTCAATTCTGGGTAGTTCTCCTACGGAAATTATATGACGGAAATTTTTGATAATTTATTCCATAAAAACTTTATTTTTTTTACAAAAATATTAAGTGACCCACATCCAAAAAGCATTATCGTGCCTTATCCGTGCTTTTGAAGGCACGTTAAGCCGTTGGTCCTGGTTAATATCGTTTAATACCGTAGATATTAGAGGCCAGTGCTAAGCATTGGCGGCTTGAATATTCTGACCTAATCTAGGATTGGTTCTGGTTTCCCTTCTGGGTTGCGGAGGTCAGATGGCAGTCGCTCTAAAAACCAGTACCCTCGTTCAATCACCTAGATTAGGTAGCCGACCCCGTGAGATACGGGATAAGGCTAGGGAGATGATGATGATTAATGAAAATTATCGTGATTATAACCTTATTCCGCAACAGATCCCATTATTCTTTTGTATGTTTGATCTAATCTATCCTAAATCTAACACAACCTCAATAAGGCTTACGTTTATAATACAACAAAACAACATATTAAATACAACAAAATAAAAAAGTAAGACCCACTTATTTCCACAAAACAATTACGCATTCTCAGAAGGCTCTTTTCTACATAATAATAAGTTGTTTTAATAATTCCTGTATAATTTCCCTTGATAAGAGTAATTATTCAACATTTTGCCCGGCATGGCTGAAAATCCGCTACACTGTTGGTTAAGTGGTCTATGCTTGGGATCTTAGTCAGAAGGTCTTGGGTTCGAATTCTGCGAGCGACAAACAAAGTTAAAAGACATTATAACAAATTAGATTGGCAGTGGGTGGATCGCTGTTGAATAATGTATCCTAAATAAATAAACATATAATCATCATCTCCCTAGCCTTATCCCGTATTCCACGGGGTTGGCTACCTAATCTAGGGGACTGAACGAAGGTACTGGATTTCCAAAGAATACCGGAGGTTAAAAAAAAAAGCTGACCATATTTTAGGGTGTGATTCTACCATGAAACTGAACAACTTTCCCCAAGGAACCTAGGTCGAAATATGAAAAAAAGAATTGCCCCTCCCATACAAATGGTGTCAGCGGCTCGAGTCTATTTGTATGCGAGAGTCATTTTTTTCTTCATATTTCGACCTTTGTTCCTTGGGAAAAGTTGTTCAGTTTCATGGTTAGAATCACACCTTAAAATATGGTCAGCATTTTTTGAACACCCTGTATATAATTAATAATTAAATAATTAAACATACCACATAAATTCTGTTCTTCGAATTAGAATTCGCTCGTAAAATAACAAAATATACAACAGTACTCCGCAAAATGAGAGGATTCCTCCACAGAATAACAGTGAACTACATGAATTATAATACAATAACATTATTCTTTCCCTTGAAGTGGAGACTTATGTTGATTTTCTACTCTAATGCACAAGATTCATAATTCCATGAATTTACAGCTTGGTCCCATGTTGGACTGGGAGTGATAAGACAGTTGGTAGAAATGTTCCAGAAGCTTCTCATTACAGTAATACTGTAAAACCAGTAGAGTAGAGAGACACTTAGGCTCGTATTTATAAAGCGATATCAAGATTGAGATCCATATTAAGTATGGATTTGACAGGTCGTTTTGTACTGAAATTACATTTCTGATACGAACTCGAACTCGCTGTCACACTTGAGCTGTTTATAAATACGGGCCTTAATTTAGTATTTTTTTAGGAAACTCAACTTTTTGGGAAGTCGACATTTTAGGAAGTGGACAAAATGGTCCTAAAGGTTTGCAATTTTGGACTGAAGACCAGTAACTTCAGCACTGCAATTACACATTCTTTACTGACCTTCGCGGCGAAAACGCCTTTCACTTTTCTCCAGGCCGTTGACGCTCTACCAAACCTACCCCGAAAATGACGTGATTGGTCTATATCAAAAAATCATTTGCATTGCATTGATTCAACCTGCACTATCCTAACGAAACTGCATGCGATCACACAAAGCGATAATTATCAACTTAGCGTGTCTAAGGCTCGTATTTATAAAGCGATCTCAAGATTGAGAGCGATATTGAGTGCGGATTTGACAGGTCATTTTGTACTGGAATGACATTTCTGATACAAACTCAAACTCGCTGTCACTCTTGAGAGCTGATTATAAATACGGGCCTAAAACGGCAACTAAAATTCCCATTTACAAATTAAAAAAAGAAATTGCTTGGAATGACTTTTCAACTCGATAAAAAGTCGATTCTAACAATTCTAACTAAAATTTCCGCCTGACCTGCCGTGTCTCATTTATTCATGAAATACGATTACGCTTTAAATGAACGTGACGGAAACTTAAACTGCCTCCATGGTCCAGTGGTCTGGGCCATGGGCTCCCGATCCGGAGGTCCTGGGCTCGATTCCCAGGGGGGAGCACAAAGTTGATATTTGTCAATTTATCACTTAGTAAGATTTTCCCCAGTTTGGTTAGGACAATGCAGGATGAATCATCCGATTGTCTGGAAGAAAAAAGATTCCGCACTTTGGAGGGCACGTTAAGCGGTCGGTCCCAGTCGCTGTCTTTGATAGTGGTCGTTACACAAACATGTCAGAGACCGATTAGCTGTGCTATTAGTCGGTTAAAAAACTCTGACACCAGGATTCATCGGGTCGATCGACTCAAAACGCAAGAAGAACGTGGCGAAAAAAGGAACTAACGTCGCCATCTTGAGATTTGACATAGATTTTGACAGTTCTCCTTATACTGCAGCGCCCCCACCCACGGTCAATAAAAGTCTTGACGTATATTCATGACCCGTGAATTGAATTAAAACTTGATAGAACTTTGGAATTAACTTCTTAGTTTAAATTTTGGACATTAAAAGTATAATAGACGATATTTTCGTGCTGAACTGGGGCGATATAAAACTTAATGTTATGAGCCAGGTGGCAGCTGCTTCCACAGGCTGCCTCTGTGGTCTAGTGGTCTAGCCATGGGCTCTCGACCTGGAGGTCCTGGATTGGATTCCCAGGGGGGAACACAAAGTTGATATCTGTCCATTTATCACTTTGGGAGATTTTCTCCAGTTTGGTTAGGACATTGCAGGCTGAATCGTCCGATTGTCCGAAAAGAAAAAAGACTTCGTACTTCGGAGGGCACGTTAAGCCGTCGGTCGCGGTCTCTGTCTTTGACAGTGGTCGTTACACAAAACATGTCAGAGGCTAATTAGCTGTTACTAAAAGTTAGTTTCCCACACCATCCCAAAATTATACAATTCTTCTCAAACATAAGAAATACTAGATACAAAGTATTAAAATATTACCCAAAACAACCTAAACAACTTGTAACTTCATAAAATATTTCTTTTAACTTAATTCTTTCTTCCAGAAAGTTTGAAAACATTTTTCTGTACATGTTTTCTTCGAGTTTGCTTGTCGAAAACATTAAAGCGGTTCGCTGAGCTCAGTGCTGCCTGCCCCCACAAGTCATTTTAGGCTCGTATTTATAAAGCGATCTCAAGATTGAGAGCAATATTAGGTATGAATTTGACAGGTCGTTGTGTACTGAAATGACATTTCTGATACGAACTCAAACTCGCTGTCACTCTTGAGAGCTGATTATAAATACGGGCCTTATTGTGTCTCACTCAAATGAGTACAAACATTTTCATGAATATTTTTCGTTACGCAAATCAAATCGCAATGTTGACTGGGTGGCTAAAAAAATCAAAACGTTTATACTTAAAACTGATGGCTAAGATATTGTGGATCTCAATCACCATTTAAAAAAAATATGAACTTTTAGATTTAATAGTCGAGTTAAAAATACAGAAGTTATTGATTTGAGTAGTCAAGTATTTACGAGGAATGACGCATCATCATACCTCGCGATTTTCATACAAAAAAGCCTTTTTATACATTCCATAAAAAGTTGCTGATTTGACAGTAGGAAACTAGCGGATTCATAAGGTCACTAAATATCTAAGCTTTGAATGTCTATAGTGCTAAAGGCGCTCGCCGCGCTTATGTAATCTGTGCTAAAAGTGACCACATTTGGCTAGTCGAAAATTATTCATGAAAATGATTGTAGGTATTCGAAATTAAAATTATATTCTCACTCAGCTCATCGAACCGCTTCGAGAAAATAAGATACGTGTATGAAAGTTTTACGGGTTTATTAAAACTTTTCTAGAATTTTCGCATTTACGGTTTGTTCATCGAGCGATATAATTTGCTTGCGGAGAGCTTTTCAAACCCGCTATGAACTCTGTTTAAAAATAAAACGGATACTATCATAAAAACTTTTATTCTGTCCAACCAAGCACAAAATATAAGCGGTTAGAGTCAGATAATACTGGTTGTAAGGGACAACGTACCAGAAACTGGAAGTGAACAACTTTCAAACGGAAATTCTTTTAGGAAATGGAAAAAAATTGGATTTTCCAAACAAATTGTCTGATCGAGGTGGTCATTTTCATTTTGTATGAGAAAGTATTTTTTTTTTCATATCTGAAACAATTTCCTGGTGAAAGTTGTTCAGTTTCGTTGACTGAGCAACCTCTATCAGTTACTGGTACGCTGCTGTCCCTTACCACAAATAAAAGAGCAGTGTAAAGTTCGGCGCTAAACTTTCGGCGTGAATCTCATATCAGCAGAATATTACGTTATGTTTTGGCATGTCGCCAAAGTTAAGCGCAGAACTTTTCGCCTGTATAGAATCGCATTCGACAAATAAATGAAGTACCCAATTTATCTAATTTAAAAATGATAAACTTCTACTGTTTCCAATATACTTTATCCAAGTTTTGTGCTAAATCTGGATCGTGTCCGAACAATTTTTTTCTTTCTCTATACTCCAGTCATTAATCATCATCCCGTCTCTTTCTCTCCCCCACTGCAGATGTCATCTGTCTCTATCGTTGGTTTATTATTCCTTAGGCAGGACGGGATCCTTGCCAAGTGTTGTGGTCAATAACCTTACAATTGGGGACTGTATGTAGGACAAATAAAACGTGATAGGAATATGACACAAGATCTCTGTGTGTCGTATTACTATTTCTAAATACTGCATCTCTTTGATTGCCATGCTCTCGCAACACAGTTTAAAAACAAAAGTTTATTATAGGGGCGCATGTCGCTGGACCGTAGTGTTAAGTAGACAGGGCAGTGCTGTAACTGTAAGTAGGTACTTATTATTTGTAGGTACTAAAATATTGAGAACCACTGCGTTGCCCGCGCAGTTCTAACTTTGCTCTACATACATTTGCTTTCACTTTAATATATCTAGCAGGAACCTGAATGCAATTATGCTTCTAGAAACTGCTGGTAGCGTGAGGTTCGCCGAAGCCAAACTTACTTTAATATAGGCTCGTATTTATAAAGCAATCTCAGGATTGAGAGCAATATTAAGTATGGTTTTGACAGACCGTTTTGTACTGAAATGACATTTCTGATACGTACTCAAACTCGCTGTCACTCTTGAGAGCTGATTATAAATACGGGCCTTAGTCTGCATCGTGCTAATACCGGGAGTTAAAAAAAATGCTGACCATATTTTAGGGTGTGATTCTACCCATGAAACTGAACAACTTTCCCCAAGGAACATAGCTCCAAATATGAAAAAAGACATTTGGCCCTCCCATACAAATGGTGTCAGCGGCTCGAGTCTATTTGTATGGGAGGGCCATTTCTTTTTTTCATATTTCGACCTATGTTCCTTGGGGAAAGTTGTTCAGTTTCATGGGTAGAATCACACCCTAAAATATGGTCAGCTATTTTTTGAACACCCTATAATGAATTTGAAAATCTGTATTATTTATATGCAGATGTGCTCATTGTGTTTGTTTTGTTACTCTCCCTACAGAGGAAATAAGAAACGTTTACATAATAACTATTAGACAACGTCAATTTGTTAGTTGCGGATCCAGACTCACCCTATCTTCTCTTTCATGCTAATGACTAAAAGTATTTTAAGATGGGGATTGACTTTGACTAAAAGTCACTTTTACTAGCTACTTATGGAAAATATTGTACTGTTTAGTATGAAGAAAATACATATTATTATTTTAGGCACAACAAGTCGAATCAAACAATTCTTATAGTGAATTTGGAATGATGTGCAAATGCTTGGCAAAATTATGTGCAAAACCTCAACAAAATATATTTCTAGCAACTTCTTGAATTTTCTGTACTAGCCTTGTATATTCTTTACTAATCGCATTTACCTTGTAGTTTGTAGTTTATCTGCATACCTAAGTGCTCTTGTAATTCCAGACCTCGTAATTACCATCTTTCAGTAAGGTATGCAGCTTGAGCTAAGAAGTCTTCATTAATGTTTTTTTTTAAACAGGATTGTAGTATTTTTAAAGAGAGTTGAGATAGCTTTTTTAGTTTACTTTTACTTCTCAGGGGCTGGTAGAGAGTCAACGGCCAGTTAAAAAGACGTTTTTGACATGTCAATTGGGGTTTGTAGTGACAGGTTGTCAGCCCATCAAAATCCTCACACTATTCACTTTTTCAATAAATCCGAGAAAGAAGCAGTGTAGTCTATAATACCGTCTAAAGGACAGCCTCCCGCGCAAACTCGGGTTGGCCAGTCAACGAAACTGCCCGTATTTTTTTTATTATTGTTTCTAATTCATGTTGAAGCATGAAAATATTCCTAATTACTTAAATACGGGACAACGTACCAGAATAGGATAGGGGTTAATCAGACAAAGAAACTGAACCACTTTCACCATTCTTTAAGGAAATGTTTTTCAGGAATTTCCCCCTAAGCTATACGGAATTAACTTAACACCCTGTATTTAATACAAAATTAACGAATTACTTAAAAATGCCATAATAACATAAAATCTGAATATCAAAGCACCGAAAAAAAGAACTAATAACAATGAATTCCTCCATTCAACGCTCAATCAAATGTACGTTTGTATTGATATGGCAATGACCCTAGTAACATGGACAATTTGTTGGTAGGTATATTGGGTCTAATTTTATATTCTGACTGTCGATATAATAGATCTGTGTACTCAACTCACACACGAAAATAGTTTATTGTGTGAGACATGATGGATCGATGGGCTAAGATCGTCACAGAAAATTGGGTACCTCAAGGCGGATTTCGGCGCAGAGAAAAACTGGACTGAAGTTGCATTGGACCGTGACAAATGGAAGACCGCGGGGGAGGCCTTTGCCCAGCAGTGGGATCTTACGGGCTAGTTATAATAATAGTGTGAGACATCGATTTTTATTAGCTTTCAGTACTCCGAGTCTAGTAAAAGTTATTTTGTTCCATGCTGGACTGGGAGCGAAAGAAAAACATAGAATGTGCGAACTTTTCGTACTTCTCCTCCTAATTCTTTCTTCTCTCGCAAATCGATTCGAGGGTTACAGTGTACACAATTACACTGCCGACACCATACGGGATAGAGGTGTGACTTTACATGTATATGTATGCGACTATGTTACTATTTACATGAAGTATAATTACAAGAAATTGAAACGCAGGAGAGCAGCTAAAAACTTTCCTCCATTTAGGCTCGTATTTATAAAGCGATATTAAGTGTGGATTTGACAGGCCGTTTTGTACTAAAATGACATTTCTGATTCAAACTCAAACTCGCTGTCACTCTTGAGAGCTGATTATAAATACGGACCTTACAATTTTTTGAACAACTTTTTGCCGCATTTCGTAGTTTGGAAATGTAATATAAAACCATTAAATAGAGTTCAAATTTGCATAGCTTTCAACTCAGTCATTCATTTACATTTGTAACGATTCGGCAACTGTTTTCACGAAATGAATGGACTTGTTCCAGAATTCGTGCCGCATACTAATTTATACCAAAAATAGGTATCTTACTTCCATTGTCAGGAAATGAAAAGGAAAATTGAATTCCTCATACAAAACGTATTTTAATTTTGTTTTCCTAGAGGGTATTTTTAAAAACGTTCATTTTCGGAGCCTGAGAGATGTTTAACCACTTGGGTGAACTGACTAAAAAATAACCCTGTCACTTTCTTCCATGCTAGACTGAGAGCGATAGAAACATATAGAATGTTCCAGCTGCCCTTCCTCTCTGGCATGCTCTAGAAATCAGCAAAAGGGAATTGAAGGTTGCAGTATATTGTAATTAGGCGATAGGCTGACAACCTTTCACTACAGCGATACACATTACAGTCCAAAATTGCCCTAAATTTTTGTCAGACGTGGCGAAGGCGCCTTTTACGAGGCGTTTTCTGCCTACCCCATAAGGGATAAAGGTGTGACTTTATGTACATACATACGTACGTACATACATATGTAAACTATATGTATGAGGAACATCTAATCAGTTGGCGTAAACAAAAAATAATTTACCAAAATGAAGATCGTTAAGTAATCCAAAGCTTTTTTTTTTTCTTTTTTTTTGCTTCGGTTTGCCTACGATTTAATTTCTAGACAAGTTTCAAACTGGCTAAAATCGATAGACCATTTAATTCAGGCTTCCGACAACTAGTTTTCATTAACGAGCAGTCAAAAACCGAACACAAAAGACTATTGTCTGATAACGCCTTCATTCTTTCACTATTGTGTATTGGATAGTATATTCTGGGAAATTTGGAATAATATATTTTGGCTTTACGGCTTATTTTATGCAGGATATTATGGCCCGCATTTATAATCAGCTCTCAAGAGTGACAGCGAGTTTGAGTTCGTATTGGAAATGTCATTTCAGTACAAAACGACCTGTCAAATCAATACTTAAGATTGCTCTCAATCTTGAGAGCGCTTTATAAATACGAGCCTATGTTTCAATAATTATAAAAAAAATATAATAAAAAAATATTTTCCACCGAATCCAAATACCTGTGTAAACTGCGACGCTCTGCCTACCCCGTAAGTGTTAAATAAGTTTGTTTATTATTATTGTTAAAAAAGATATCTTGTATATTTCCTCCCCTCCCCCATCAACAGTTTACCCACGAACTGTGCTATATGAGCCGTAACGTCAGAATCCCAACACAGTATGATTATAGGATTGCTCAACGAACGATACGCAAGTCATGCATGAAAATATGAGAAATCTTATGCGGTTTACGTGTTGGTATGCTAGGTATACGAGTATGTATTCTATTTATTTATATGCTTTTGATATTTAGATAAATAAAGAAGCGAAGGTTATTACAAAAGCGTTTGATTGTTTTATGTGAAGGGCGGTGTGCCTAAATTTTGGGAGCTAAACCATCGTCCCTTTTCAAACGTCAGGAGCAGACAACCAGACAACCTTTCTGCATTGTAGATTATAGAACTGCGGCATATAGAGGGAAATAAGGGATTCCATGAATTACTATTTATCGATGGGCTTACAACCTGTCACTACAAGAACAGGCTTGGCTAAAACACCTTTTACTAAGCTGTTACGCTCTGCCCACTGCCCACCCCTAAAGATAAGGGCATGACCATCCATTATGTATATATGCTATCTCTGCTTTCCTCTACAACGTGTAACATAAAGGGTATATGCATCGTGAAATGTGTGAATCTACCCATGAAACTGAACAACTTTCCCTAAGAAACATAGGCCGAAAAACGAAAAAAAAAAATTACTTCTCATACCAAATGCGCTATCAGCTGATGCATTTTGTATGAAAGGTAAATTTTTTTTTTTTCGTTTTTCAACCTATATTCCTTAGGGAAAGTTGTTCAGTTTCATGGGTAGATTCACACATTTCACGATGCATATACCCTTTATGTTACACGTTGTATATGCTATCTCTGCTTTCCTCTAAATACTTAGTGACTTGCCTGAGATCAGACCAAGCAAAACCTCTTCATGATCTAGGGATTGCTTTATATGAAGGGTGGTGTGCCTACATTAGGGAGTCAAACCATTGTCCCTTTTCAAACGTCAGGGGCAGACAATCAGACAGCCTATCTGCATTGTAGATTATACAATCTGTATCTCTGCTTTTATCTGTGTTCTGAGGTACCTACTTGTACCCGAGATTTCCATGTTAATTGGTTGTATTCCCCCACATAATTAGCACATTACGCAACCTCCTCTTATGATCTAAAACCATATCCTATACAACAGTTTTTTTTTTCTTTATTTAAGAAGCTTAATCGTGAGTTCGAGATTCTCAATATAGAGGAGGATAGATAGATAGATAGCTAGATAGATAGATAATAAAAAAAATATTTGACTACATTGACACACTATGTGAGGAGATAGCAGGTTTAATGGCCAATTCATTTGATTATCTGACAGGGTTTGTGTACTTCATGAACAGGCATATTTGTTCCCAAAGTGCATAAACTGCTAGCCAAACTCAGTGTCCTTATTCCTTCGGCTTAACTAAGCTTTCTAATTAATTAATACTAAGCAACTAAGGCTCGTATTTATAACGCGCTCTCAAGATTGAGAGCAATATTAAGTATGGATTTGACAGGCCGTTTTGTACTGAAATGACATTTCTGATAAGAACTCAAACTAGCTGTCACTCTTGAGAGCTGATTATAAATACGGGCCTAAGAACGGGTTGTAATCACAAGGTGTAAATGTAAATTTAATTATAGTTCACCTCGACAATAGATCTAACCGGCTTTAAAGCTAATCCGTAGATATACAGACTGCGAAATACACAACTGCATACAAGTCAACGAGTAACATACACATCTAACTACATTGCATACATACGTATGAAGTCAACCCTTCACCCCTCACGGGAAAGGTAGAGCAGCGTCGCCAGTCGATGAAACAGCGTTGCCCGAGTTGGAATGTTCTGTATTTTTATAGCTCTGTCCAGCATTCGTCATTAAAAAATAAATTGCGGAATAAAAACAATACATACATACATACATACATAAAATCACGCTTTTATCCCTAATGGGGTAGGCAGAGCGAAAACGACCTCCACAAAGATCGTTGCGCCACGTCTGACAAGTTTTAAAGGGTTATTACAGATGATTATGTATAATGCTATAGTAACAGGTTGTCAGCCCATCGCCTAAATTGCAAATACACTGAAACCCTCGAATCCCTTAGCTGGCTTTTACAGCATGCCCGGGAGGAGATGCAGCTGGCACATTCTATGTTTTTTTATCACTCGCAGTCCAGGATGGAAGGATAAAAACAAGACTAAAATAATAAGGTACTTATTTTATCTACCTACTTACATTTAACTCTAACTCTACACTATAATTTCGCATTGCTTACGTTTCTATTCTTAATTATAACTTTGCAAATATGCAAATACGTGTTACGCTAAAATTATACAACTTTTTATTATTTATACAGGCTGTTGTACAGAAACATATGCATGGTAATAAACATTCCACCGTAAAAGTGGGTTCAATCACCATAAACGAACCACAACAATAAGACACTGGCCATTAAAATAAAAGAATTTATAAAAGGAATACAGACCTTCATATTCTTCTTTGTTATCGAGTGGGTTTTTGAGTCTAAGAACGACCCGATGAAACCTGGAGTCAGAGATTTTAAAACACCGAATAATACAGCTTCTAACACGGTTTGTGTAACGACCACTATCAAAGCCTGCAGCTGGGATCAATCAGATGATTCAACTTGAAAAAGTTTCACAAAACGATACAATTAAATAATATCAACATTTGTGTTCTCCGTGGAATCAAACCCACGACCTTCGGATTTGAACCAAGCGTCAGAATCTACTCTACAACTCTATCCTTTTTTGAATTTGAATTTTCTCGTATTTTAGATTTGAATAAATACTCAAGGATACGGTCAAAAAGGGCTAGATCCTAAACAAATTCAACCTTTTCGTCTGAACGCGCTCCTAATTCAGGAATATTTGGGTGTCTTTTGTTTATTGGTTTTTGTGAATACCTTATTTACCTATACCTAGGGTTATGTGGATAAATCTAATTTTGAATTCGATTCAAAGTCAAATATTCACATTCACAAATACTTTCATAGGTACCTACCTTTTGCCAAATTTTTCTTATTCAATTACTTACATAGAAATATATCTGTTTACTTACTCGCCATTCCAGAAAGAAAGCACATTACCACAAAAACATCATCCGTTTTGAGAGAAACCACACCACCAAAATATATTCACGAAATTCACTTCTTACACCACACCGCACCGCACCGCAACCGCTTCACACAAAATATTCACAAAATACCTTCAACAATCCACTTTTAAACCGAAAATAATTATTTCTACTATCTATATTAGAATTTGCCGTATTTTCGCTATGTTGTAGCAATTTTATATCAACAAAGGCGCGTAGCGAAAGCGCGCGACCGCCCGCTACGAATGCCCGCTACGAACTGACGGCTGGCGTCTGCCGTAGCGCGTAACCATTGCGCACGGAGAGGGTGCTACGCCGGGCTACGGTTGCGTGTAGCGGTCTCTGGGTTAGCAAGGGATAGAGGGGAATTCGGCGTTGCAAATAATACGACTTAACTAATGATGATGTGGGCTGATAATGATGATGATGATGAACTATTTCAGGTCCAAACTTATCAATTTCAATCACAAAAAACAAAAAGGACGGCGTGTTTTTACCGAATTGCCCCCTGCCCTCGATTCTGGCCGCCCTATTCTTAACTAATTTTAAGATAGCGCTGTCACTTTCTTTACTTTGACATAAGAACAGGATAGCAAATAAAAACATGTGTTTGACGTTCCTAATTTGACATAAGCTGCTTTAAATAAGAACCGAGCATAGAGCATGTTCCTTATTTTAATGTCAGATTAGAAATACCTGGATGAAAACGACTAAGTTTTTGGTTTTCCAGTGTTCATTTGTTTATCTTTTTGTTTTTTCATTGTTTTTTTCTTTTTGTGCTAGTTTATTTTTAACCTTATTATTGGCAGTACCTTTATCAGAGTTATGCGTTCTTGGTGTTTTGCGGAATCGGTTTTTTGGCATAAAGTTGGCATTTCGCGTTTATGTGTTGAAAGGATACTACAAGAATCAAACTACAGCAATTGAAAATCGTTGGTAGTATATAATATTTTATTGCCAAATATAAAAAATAAAACAATCAGATTTAAATACTTACTAAAAATAATTTAACCTATCAGATTTGCTAAGGATCTAACTTTAGGCGCTTACAAAGTTATTAGCTTCTAAAATTACATCATTGGCTAAAACTGACTTAACATGTAAATTTTTCTAAAATCTATTGGAAACCGACTGCCAAACGATATAGAAACCAAAATAACTCTTTT
This sequence comes from Scrobipalpa atriplicella, assembly GCA_029255725.1. NCBI lineage: Eukaryota > Metazoa > Arthropoda > Insecta > Lepidoptera > Gelechiidae > Scrobipalpa > Scrobipalpa atriplicella. Next base: position 14,848 of record JARACY010005806.1, read on the forward strand.
TTTAGCAATGCTAAACTTGTATACAGGTTCTATTATCGTAATCGGATTCCTTAGCAATATTCTACACTTAACACAATTTCTATAATCCTTCATAATAAACAATAACATCTTAAATACCGTATACGCTATTCAAGCCAATTTACACTTTCAGTTTCACAATAAACCGTTCGGGGTTATTTCGAGTTGGCGCCATTTTGCCGGCGCCATCTTGACGTGTAATTTAGTCACGGAATGGCGGCGCGCGGTTAGCTGCAGCACTCGGCGCGCGGGAAGTTACACGCGCACGGGTCCTTCGTTATACACTGCGCGGGGCACACGCATGCACAAGCTGGAAGTAACAGGAGGTTCAAATTAGGAAAACCAGATAAACATCAGTGTCGGGGTTTTAGCAGCGCCCTGGGCGAGATTTCCACGGTGCCCCCTAACTGCTATTTTAAGAACCTTCATTCCTAGCGGTGGAGCCACCATTCGTTAAAATAAAATATCTTTTAACTCGCAAAACTTTTACTTTTACTTTTTTTAGACTTTTCAAAGACTTTGTTCTGCCACTTCATTTTAGAAGTAAGTAATAAATGGAGGAGCAAATAGTACCCCGCCGTTACTACTTACTATCAAAATTATTGCTAAAAGAGCTGTATGTCCGTTTGTTATGATTATTTAACAAATAGTGGTGCCACCGCCAGGGATCAACGAGAGTGGGTATGTTCTGCTTCGTCTAAAATATTCCTAACCTCATCCGGAACCTAGATAACTAATCTAATAATGTGTTTATCTATGGTCGGGGAATTCCGTTAAATTAAAATGAACTGCATGCATTGCATCTATTGCGTCCAGAGGTTAAAATAGCAAACGCGGTATTGACCTTCTTAGGCTCTGATTGGATCACGTTACTACGACTTTATTGAAGGTAATATTATATTAAATGTGTAAATATTCACCCAGAGCGGATGGTTTTTCAATCATTACTTATACTCACGTTTGCAATCTCCATACTGGCAGGGATCCATGTATTCCGCGCAATCCTCTCCTGGTGGCATGAATGATGACCGGTACACTGTCGTCGCATCCAACTGTACAGAAAATAATATTTGCATTACAGCATAGTCCTCCCAACCGAATTTTGGTGATAGCGGCCAATCTCCCAGAGGTCAGCCAACTGCGCAGGACTTGTTTTTAGTGCCCAAGTGTTTGCGCAACACACAAGTGCACTCTTTATTCCTTCAATCTATTATTCTGAATGGACTGACCGACTCGACCAGGTAGAAATCAGGCGCAGGACCGACTATAAACATGCCTATCCGACAGCATGGATCATCTTACTTTTCAGACAATCGGGTGATCAGCCTGCAATGTCCTAACCAAACCAGAAACAACAACACAAAATCATTGTCCCCCGCCGGGAATCGAACCCGGGACCTCCAGGTCGTGAGCCCATGGCTCAGACCACTAGATCCCGGAGGCAGTTTTTCAGAATTTTTGCATTACTCTATAATGTCGGAGAGAATTTGTTTCTTAGTGGTTCACCCTCCGGAATGATCGGTCTACTTTCAAAGCCTGTCTGAGGAGAAATTCGGCGAACTATCACGTAGGTACTTATAGGTGATGGATTTCGCGAGGGTTTGTCAGGTTTACGACTACCCTTCCATCAGACTCGGTGCCAAACTTGCTATATTCCGTTGGTATGTGCCAGTCGGCCTTTAAAACTTCTGTCAATCTCTCTGGCTTGTGACTTTGTTTCGATGGAGTCAAGACTGCTAAGCCCGTTGCATAAAGTACCCAAGAACTTCGATTTGTGCTCCGTCATACGGAATCGCACTTTCCTGTTTTTAATCTCACGTTTGGAACCTAACTGCATGCGGTGGAATTTAGGAGGAACGTCAGCTCAAAAAAATCTGGTCCAATCCTAAAAAAAACCTTCTTACCTTCTGACAAGGCGCCTGGTACTGTCCCTTGCAAGCCCACGGCGGTTTCTGCGGCGCCGGCACGCAGACTGGCTGGTAGAACATATTCTTCACCTATCGTCATCGCATAAAGTACCCAAGAGCTTCGACCTAAAGGCACTTACCTTCTGACAAGGCGCCTGGTACTGTCCCTTGCAAGCCCACGGCGGTTTCTGCGGCACTGGCAAGCATACTGGCTGGTAGAACATATTCTTCACCTAGCGTCATCGCATAAAGTACCCAAGAGCTTCGACCTAAAGGCACTTACCTTCTGACAAGGCGCCTGGTACTGTCCCTTGCAAGCCCACGGCGGTTTCTGCGGCACTGGCAAGCATACTGGCTGGTAGAACATATTCTTCACCTAGCGTCATCGCATGTCGTACCTGGACCCTGGCCGCAACGCCATTCCGTCAAACTACGCGCCAGTGAAATGCTACGAGAAGCCGGCGGCGAAGATGGACTGCGAGACGGTGCAGAAGATGTCCTACCAGCCAGTCTGCGTGCCGGCGCCGCAGAAACCGCCTTGGGCTTGCAAGGGACAGTACCAGGCGCCTTGTCAGAAGGTAAGTGCCTTTAGGTCGAAGCTCTTGGGTACTTTATGCGATGACGCTAGGTGAAGAATATGTTCTACCAGCCAGTATGCTTGCCAGTGCCGCAGAAACCGCCGTGGGCTTGCAAGGGACAGTACCAGGCGCCTTGTCAGAAGGTAAGTGCCTTTAGGTCGAAGCTCTTGGGTACTTTATGCGATGACGCTAGGTGAAGAATATGTCCTACCAGCCAGTCTGCGTGCCGGCGCCGCAGAAACCGCCTTGGGCTTGCAAGGGACAGTACCAGGCGCCTTGTCAGAAGGTAAGTGCCTTTAGGTCGAAGCTCTTGGGTACTTTATGCGATGACGCTAGGTGAAGAATATGTCCTACCAGCCAGTCTGCGTGCCGGCGCCGCAGAAACCGCCTTGGGCTTGCAAGGGACAGTACCAGGCGCCTTGTCAGAAGGTAAGTGCCTTTAGGTCGAAGCTCTTGGGTACTTTATGCGATGACGCTAGGTGAAGAATATGTTCTACCAGCCAGTATGCTTGCCAGTGCCGCAGAAACCGCCGTGGGCTTGCAAGGGACAGTACCAGGCGCCTTGTCAGAAGGTAAGTGCCTTTAGGTCGAAGCTCTTGGGTACTTTATGCGATGACGCTAGGTGAAGAATATGTTCTACCAGCCAGTATGCTTGCCAGTGCCGCAGAAACCGCCGTGGGCTTGCAAGGGACAGTACCAGGCGCCTTGTCAGAAGGTAAGTGCCTTTAGGTCGAAGCTCTTGGGTACTTTATGCGATGACGATAGGTGAAGAATATGTTCTACCAGCCAGTCTGCGTGCCGGCGCCGCAGAAACCGCCGTGGGCTTGCAAGGGACAGTACCAGGCGCCTTGTCAGAAGGTAAGAAGGTTTTTTTTAGGATTGGACCAGATTTTTTTGAGCTGACGTTCCTCCTAAATTCCACCGCATGCAGTTAGGTTCCAAACGTGAGATTAAAAACAGGAAAGTGCGATTCCGTATGACGGAGCACAAATCGAAGTTCTTGGGTACTTTATGCAACGGGCTTAGCAGTCTTGACTCCATCGAAACAAAGTCACAAGCCAGAGAGATTGACAGAAGTTTTAAAGGCCGACTGGCACATACCAACGGAATATAGCAAGTTTGGCACCGAGTCTGATGGAAGGGTAGTCGTAAACCTGACAAACCCTCGCGAAATCCATCACCTATAAGTACCTACGTGATAGTTCGCCGAATTTCTCCTCAGACAGGCTTTGAAAGTAGACCGATCATTCCGGAGGGTGAACCACTAAGAAACAAATTCTCTCCGACATTATAGAGTAATGCAAAAATTCTGAAAAACTGCCTCCGGGATCTAGTGGTCTGAGCCATGGGCTCACGACCTGGAGGTCCCGGGTTCGATTCCCGGCGGGGGACAATGATTTTGTGTTGTTGTTTCTGGTTTGGTTAGGACATTGCAGGCTGATCACCCGATTGTCTGAAAAGTAAGATGATCCATGCTGTCGGATAGGCATGTTTATAGTCGGTCCTGCGCCTGATTTCTACCTGGTCGAGTCGGTCAGTCCATTCAGAATAATAGATTGAAGGAATAAAGAGTGCACTTGTGTGTTGCGCAAACACTTGGGCACTAAAAACAAGTCCTGCGCAGTTGGCTGACCTCTGGGAGATTGGCCGCTATCACCAAAATTCGGTTGGGAGGACTATGCTGTAATGCAAATATTATTTTCTGTACAGTTGGATGCGACGACAGTGTACCGGTCATCATTCATGCCACCAGGAGAGGATTGCGCGGAATACATGGATCCCTGCCAGTATGGAGATTGCAAACGTGAGTATAAGTAATGATTGAAAAACCATCCGCTCTGGGTGAATATTTACACATTTAATATAATATTACCTTCAATAAAGTCGTAGTAACGTGATCCAATCAGAGCCTAAGAAGGTCAATACCGCGTTTGCTATTTTAACCTCTGGACGCAATAGATGCAATGCATGCAGTTCATTTTAATTTAACGGAATTCCCCGACCATAGATAAACACATTATTAGATTAGTTATCTAGGTTCCGGATGAGGTTAGGAATATTTTAGACGAAGCAGAACATACCCACTCTCGTTGATCCCTGGCGGTGGCACCACTATTTGTTAAATAATCATAACAAACGGACATACAGCTCTTTTAGCAATAATTTTGATAGTAAGTAGTAACGGCGGGGTACTATTTGCTCCTCCATTTATTACTTACTTCTAAAATGAAGTGGCAGAACAAAGTCTTTGAAAAGTCTAAAAAAAGTAAAAGTAAAAGTTTTGCGAGTTAAAAGATATTTTATTTTAACGAATGGTGGCTCCACCGCTAGGAATGAAGGTTCTTAAAATAGCAGTTAGGGGGCACCGTGGAAATCTCGCCCAGGGCGCTGCTAAAACCCCGACACTGATGTTTATCTGGTTTTCCTAATTTGAACCTCCTGTTACTTCCAGCTTGTGCATGCGTGTGCCCCGCGCAGTGTATAACGAAGGACCCGTGCGCGTGTAACTTCCCGCGCGCCGAGTGCTGCAGCTAACCGCGCGCCGCCATTCCGTGACTAAATTACACGTCAAGATGGCGCCGGCAAAATGGCGCCAACTCGAAATAACCCCGAACGGTTTATTGTGAAACTGAAAGTGTAAATTGGCTTGAATAGCGTATACGGTATTTAAGATGTTATTGTTTATTATGAAGGATTATAGAAATTGTGTTAAGTGTAGAATATTGCTAAGGAATCCGATTACGATAATAGAACCTGTATACAAGTTTAGCATTGCTAAAAAAAGAGTTATTTTGGTTTCTATATCGTTTGGCAGTCGGTTTCCAATAGATTTTAGAAAAATTTACATGTTAAGTCAGTTTTAGCCAATGATG
>JARACY010005807.1:0-20216 GCA_029255725.1 Scrobipalpa atriplicella
GGCTCGCCCACCAAAACACTCGTAGCGGGCAACACACTCGTAGCGCGTATGTTTGCTACGCGCACGATACGCCACAGATACCAAGTATTTTGCTTCGCAGTACGCGCTGTACTTTAGAAACTGATTTATCATAGTGAATGTATTATCTATCATTCACATGTACTAAAGTAAAAATTCAACATAGAAACAGATTTCAAAAACTCTTTCACCTCTTTCAGTATTTGTGTAATTAGATATTCTATGTTTGAGACATGAGAAATAATTTCACGCGCTCTTGAGCTTCTAACGATTCAAATCACACCCATAAATTTATGGTTTGTATATTTTTTTATGTCTTATGGCCAAATATCACAAAACAAATATTTTGTACTATTTTTATCCTACCTAAACTAAGTATATGCAAAATAAGAAATAATAATACGATTTCAAACTTTTACTGATGGTTCACGTGTCACTTTGTTTGTATCATATTTTCTCCCGACGCAATTTGTTCCATTATTTCAATACGCAGCAGTCGGCCACCAATATCAGACCAGTATATCTAGTGAAAAACTTCTTATTTCAACTCTAATGCTTTAGTATATAGTCTACACGCTGTATACAGGTTTCGACACGAATTTACCGTTCATCGCTGCTTCAGGAATAACCATAAAATCTACAAAAGAACTTCCACAGCAACGAAAAGAAAATACTTTCGCAAAAATCTCAACATCACATGTCACAAGGTTCAAAGTTGCTTGTCCGCACAAACACTTGGTGCCGTTTAGGTGAGATCGTCATTCACGTAGACTAACCTTATATTCTCCAAGAATGGTTGGTAAATTTTCAATACTCACTTTATTAAGGGTGCGGGAGGAAGGAGGGTGGCGAAACGACCTCTATTAGATTTTCTAGAAACGTGAGCGCCGGATCGCTTGGCCTGCGTTCGACACCTCGATATTGAAAATTTCTGTTTTCATTTCATACCTGCTCATAATTTCAGCTTGAGCTATAATAAAGTGACTGAAGGGTTCTTACTGCAATTTTGAATATAACTTTTTATACTGTAATATAAAGAGACTGTGTCCCGAAAACTGAAAGGGACTGCTCAGTCAACGAAACTAAACAACTTTCACAGAGACGAACTAAAGGTATTTTTATTTTAAATGTATATTTTGTTACAATTTATTTTTGTATGTGCAATAATGTACGATAAAAACATAAAAAGTACCTTACCTACTACCTACTCGCGTAACAAATTGCACTTCTTCTTGCGCATTAGCAATGTAGGTGGGTAGGTATATTAAATCAGTTTCGATATATGAACAATCAAATCATCATCTTCCTAGCCTTTTTTCGTATTTTACAGGGTCGGCTACCTAATGTAGGGGATTGAACGAGGGTACTGGTTTTTAAACAAGGCGATTGCCATCTGACCTCCGCCACCCAGGGAAACCACACCCAATCCTAGATTAGGTTAGGGTTTTGCCAGGTTAGCGGCCGACTCAGCTCTCAGAGTTTTCAAGACACCACACTACTGGAGCTGAAAAACAGTGCTGCTCACTGTGGGCAATAACACACTGAGCTTTGACCCTCTGCATCGCTTCAGCACACATTCAACGAAATGTGTAATTTAGGTTGAGTTTTTCATGTTTATGTCTTCCATTGTTTTTAATTTTTGTTACGTGTGATGATTTTTTGGATGCAATTAACGACTAATATCTACGATATTAACCGGGACGCAACGGCTTAACGTGCCTTCCAAAGCACGGAAACGCTCGAGCTGTATACCACTTCCGTGGCCATTCGTTATATCGAAAATGAGCACTAACCTCTTGACCACAAGCGCTTTCGATTTAGATTTAGGGACAAGTGGAATAAAATAACCAAACAGCTTATTGGCTAATAATTTGTGAATACTGTTATACAAAATGCTTTAACCCTCTGCCTACCCCTCAAAACGTAAAATATTTTTTAGCAAAAAAAAAAAAAGATAAAAGCCTTCATAACTGCCATCTAGTGGAATTTGATGGTACTTCTAAGCTCATCTTTTGGTATGGTTCATGGTCATGGGTTCACCTTTGCCTCTGTTTACTTAATGTAAATACAGATGGCGTTGTAACGTCCATACTTTTTTAAAAATCGTTATGTTCGGAAGTCCTACTTAATTGAATATTGAAAAATGGCAACAATTTCCCAAAAAGTGACATTTGCATTGCATGACGTATTGCAAATGCAAAATGAGGTTAGGTTTGTGATGTGTCAAGCTTCTTTACGTAAAAATATCCGGACTTACGATTTCCCTAATATGCTTGTGTAAAAATATTCGCCAATCACAGCTAGCATTTAAAAATGGCTGTAGTAATCGAAACAACCCTTGGAGACATCACGGTGGACTTGTTTTTGGAACAGCGTCCCGTAACCTGTCTCAACTTCTTGAAGCTATGCAAGATGAAATATTACAATTTCAACCTGTTCCACACCATAAGAAGTGGCTTTATTGCACAAACTGGAGACCCAACGGGTGAAGGAAGTGGGGGAGAGTCTATTTTTGGAATCCTAGAGGGGCCTGAGAAGCGATTCTTTTCGGGAGAGAAAATGCCCAAAATACGACACACAGACACCGGTTTGCTATCCATGGTGGGTACTGGTGACATGATGATTGGTTCCCAGTTTTATTTCACCCTCGGCTCTGATTTAGACTCCCTAGATGGTGAGCATTGTGTCATAGGAATGGTCACTGAGGGACATGAAGTTCTGAGAAAACTCAGTGAAGTCATATGCGATGAGTCTCATCGTCCGTATCAAGATGTGAGGATTACCCATACAGTTGTTCTCGAGGACCCTTTCAATGATCCAGCTGGTTTGAGAGCTCCTTCTAGATCTCCGTCCCCCAGCGCTGAACGTCTCCGTGGAGGCCGCATTGCACCTGATGAAGAACTTGATGAAACTCAAGGCAAATCTGCTGCAGAGATACAAGAATTGATTGAAGAGAAAGAGGCAAAAGCACGAGCGACCATTCTTGAAATTGTTGGAGACTTGCCTGATGCTGATATTGCTCCCCCGGAGAATGTTTTGTTTGTTTGCAAACTCAACCCAGTCACTACTGACGAAGACTTGGAAATAATCTTCAGCCGCTTCGGAAAGATTGTCAGTTGTGAAGTGATAAGAGATAAAAAGTCTGGTGATTCCTTGCAGTATGCATTTATTGAATTTGATAATAAAAAGTCATGTGAAGATGCTTACTTCAAAATGGACAATGTGCTAATAGATGACAGGAGAATTCATGTAGACTTTTCACAATCAGTTTCCAAAATGAAATGGCTGGGAAAAGGCAGAGGAGTACAGCATTTCACTGATGAAGAGGTGGCAAGAAACAATTTTGATAAAAACAATTCTAAAAGACCACCAAGTAGTGAAAGAAATACCAGGGATCACTGGCAAAAAGAAAGAGGCCCCGAAGACAATAGAAGACACAGAGGTGATGATAGAAATAGAGGCACAGACCGTCAAAGAAATGAAGAGTACCAGAGAAACAGAGATAGGCGACAAAGAGATGAAGAAAATCCAAGAACAAGAGCCAATAGAGATAGAGATGAAGTAAAGTCTAAGAAAAGAAAAGTAAGTGAAAGTGATGAAATAAACTTAAGGCAAAAAGAAAGAAGGCGAAACGAAGAAAGTCCTAAAAGGAATATTGACACAGGTGAAGAAAGCTTCAGAAGGAAAAATAGAGAAAACAATGAAGAAATCAAAAGAAGAGAACAAAAGAATAGAGCAGAAGACAACTCCCGAAGAAGGGAAGGTAGGGAAAAAGATGAAGATAACTCAAGAGTAAATAGAGACAAAAAGATGGATGTTTCAAAAAGAGGCGAGAGAGAAGCAAAAGATACTTCAAGAAGAGACAGAGAAAGAGAGCAAGCTAATGCAAGGAAAGAATATAAAGAAAGGGAGGCAGATAGTTCAAGAAGAGATAACAGATCTATCTCTAGAGTTTTCTATTTTCGAATTACTTCTGCTTCTGTCTCTATTTTCTTTCTTCCTTGAGCTTTCCTGTTCTCTATTTCTGTTTTCTTTTCTTGAATTATCTCTTTCTCTGTCATTTCTTTTTAAGTTGTCCATTTCTCTTTCTTTATTTTCTTTTCTTGAATTATCTATATCTCTTTCCTTATCACTTCTTCTTGAAGAGTCCATTTCTCTTTCTCTATTTTCTTTTCGTGAATTATCTTTCTCACCTTCTCTATCTTTTGTAGAATTCTCTATTGCTCTTTCTCTGTTATCTCTTCTTGAACTATCTGCCTCCCTTTCTTTATATTCTTTCCTTGCATTAGCTTGCTCTCTTTCTCTGTCTCTTCTTGAAGTATCTTTTGCTTCTCTCTCGCCTCTTTTTGAAACATCCATCTTTTTGTCTCTATTTACTCTTGAGTTATCTTCATCTTTTTCCCTACCTTCCCTTCTTCGGGAGTTGTCTTCTGCTCTATTCTTTTGTTCTCTTCTTTTGATTTCTTCATTGTTTTCTCTATTTTTCCTTCTGAAGCTTTCTTCACCTGTGTCAATATTCCTTTTAGGACTTTCTTCGTTTCGCCTTCTTTCTTTTTGCCTTAAGTTTATTTCATCACTTTCACTTACTTTTCTTTTCTTAGACTTTACTTCATCTCTATCTCTATTGGCTCTTGTTCTTGGATTTTCTTCATCTCTTTGTCGCCTATCTCTGTTTCTCTGGTACTCTTCATTTCTTTGACGGTCTGTGCCTCTATTTCTATCATCACCTCTGTGTCTTCTATTGTCTTCGGGGCCTCTTTCTTTTTGCCAGTGATCCCTGGTATTTCTTTCACTACTTGGTGGTCTTTTAGAATTGTTTTTATCAAAATTGTTTCTTGCCACCTCTTCATCAGTGAAATGCTGTACTCCTCTGCCTTTTCCCAGCCATTTCATTTTGGAAACTGATTGTGAAAAGTCTACATGAATTCTCCTGTCATCTATTAGCACATTGTCCATTTTGAAGTAAGCATCTTCACATGACTTTTTATTATCAAATTCAATAAATGCATACTGCAAGGAATCACCAGACTTTTTATCTCTTATCACTTCACAACTGACAATCTTTCCGAAGCGGCTGAAGATTATTTCCAAGTCTTCGTCAGTAGTGACTGGGTTGAGTTTGCAAACAAACAAAACATTCTCCGGGGGAGCAATATCAGCATCAGGCAAGTCTCCAACAATTTCAAGAATGGTCGCTCGTGCTTTTGCCTCTTTCTCTTCAATCAATTCTTGTATCTCTGCAGCAGATTTGCCTTGAGTTTCATCAAGTTCTTCATCAGGTGCAATGCGGCCTCCACGGAGACGTTCAGCGCTGGGGGACGGAGATCTAGAAGGAGCTCTCAAACCAGCTGGATCATTGAAAGGGTCCTCGAGAACAACTGTATGGGTAATCCTCACATCTTGATACGGACGATGAGACTCATCGCATATGACTTCACTGAGTTTTCTCAGAACTTCATGTCCCTCAGTGACCATTCCTATGACACAATGCTCACCATCTAGGGAGTCTAAATCAGAGCCGAGGGTGAAATAAAACTGGGAACCAATCATCATGTCACCAGTACCCACCATGGATAGCAAACCGGTGTCTGTGTGTCGTATTTTGGGCATTTTCTCTCCCGAAAAGAATCGCTTCTCAGGCCCCTCTAGGATTCCAAAAATAGACTCTCCCCCACTTCCTTCACCCGTTGGGTCTCCAGTTTGTGCAATAAAGCCACTTCTTATGGTGTGGAACAGGTTGAAATTGTAATATTTCATCTTGCATAGCTTCAAGAAGTTGAGACAGGTTACGGGACGCTGTTCCAAAAACAAGTCCACCGTGATGTCTCCAAGGGTTGTTTCGATTACTACAGCCATTTTTAAATGCTAGCTGTGATTGGCGAATATTTTTACACAAGCATATTAGGGAAATCGTAAGTCCGGATATTTTTACGTAAAGAAGCTTGACACATCACAAACCTAACCTCATTTTGCATTTGCAATACGTCATGCAATGCAAATGTCACTTTTTGGGAAATTGTTGCCATTTTTCAATATTCAATTAAGTAGGACTTCCGAACATAACGATTTTTAAAAAAGTATGGACGTTACAACGCCATCTGTATTTACATTAAGTAAACAGAGGCAAAGGTGAACCCATGACCATGAACCATACCAAAAGATGAGCTTAGAAGTACCATCAAATTCCACTAGATGGCAGTTATGAAGGCTTTTATCTTTTTTTTTTTTTGCTAAAAAATATTTTACGTTTTGAGGGGTAGGCAGAGGGTTAAAGCATTTTGTATAACAGTATTCACAAATTATTAGCCAATAAGCTGTTTGGTTATTTTATTCCACTTGTCCCTAAATCTAAATCGAAAGCGCTTGTGGTCAAGAGGTTAGTGCTCATTTTCGATATAACGAATGGCCACGGAAGTGGTATACAGCTCGAGCGTTTCCGTGCTTTGGAAGGCACGTTAAGCCGTTGGTCCCGGTTAATATCGTAGATATTAGTCGTTAATTGCATCCAAAAAATCATCACACGTAACAAAAATTAAAAACAATGGAAGACATAAACATGAAAAACTCAACCTAAATTACACATTTCGTTGAATGTGTGCTGAAGCGATGCAGAGGGTCAAAGCTCAGTGTGTTATTGCCCACAGTGAGCAGCACTGTTTTTCAGCTCCAGTAGTGTGGTGTCTTGAAAACTCTGAGAGCTGAGTCGGCCGCTAACCTGGCAAAACCCTAACCTAATCTAGGATTGGGTGTGGTTTCCCTGGGTGGCGGAGGTCAGATGGCAATCGCCTTGTTTAAAAACCAGTACCCTCGTTCAATCCCCTACATTAGGTAGCCGACCCTGTAAAATACGAAAAAAGGCTAGGAAGATGATGATTTGATTGTTCATATATCGAAACTGATTTAATATACCTACCCACCTACATTGCTAATGCGCAAGAAGAAGTGCAATTTGTTACGCGAGTAGGTAGTAGGTAAGGTACTTTTTATGTTTTTATCGTACATTATTGCACATACAAAAATAAATTGTAACAAAATATACATTTAAAATAAAAATACCTTTAGTTCGTCTCTGTGAAAGTTGTTTAGTTTCGTTGACTGAGCAGTCCCTTTCAGTTTTCGGGACACAGTCTCTTTATATTACAGTATAAAAAGTTATATTCAAAATTGCAGTAAGAACCCTTCAGTCACTTTATTGTAGCTCAAGCTGAAATTATGAGCAGGTATGAAATGAAAACAGAAATTTTCAATATCGAGGTGTCGAACGCAGGCCAAGCGATCCGGCGCTCACGTTTCTAGAAAATCTAATAGAGGTCGTTTCGCCACCCTCCTTCCTCCCGCACCCTTAATAAAGTGAGTATTGAAAATTTACCAACCATTCTTGGAGAATATAAGGTTAGTCTACGTGAATGACGATCTCACCTAAACGGCACCAAGTGTTTGTGCGGACAAGCAACTTTGAACCTTGTGACATGTGATGTTGAGATTTTTGCGAAAGTATTTTCTTTTCGTTGCTGTGGAAGTTCTTTTGTAGATTTTATGGTTATTCCTGAAGCAGCGATGAACGGTAAATTCGTGTCGAAACCTGTATACAGCGTGTAGACTATATACTAAAGCATTAGAGTTGAAATAAGAAGTTTTTCACTAGATATACTGGTCTGATATTGGTGGCCGACTGCTGCGTATTGAAATAATGGAACAAATTGCGTCGGGAGAAAATATGATACAAACAAAGTGACACGTGAACCATCAGTAAAAGTTTGAAATCGTATTATTATTTCTTATTTTGCATATACTTTAGTTTAGGTAGGATAAAAATAGTACAAAATATTTGTTTTGTGATATTTGGCCATAAGACATAAAAAAATATACAAACCATAAATTTATGGGTGTGATTTGAATCGTTAGAAGCTCAAGAGCGCGTGAAATTATTTCTCATGTCTCAAACATAGAATATCTAATTACACAAATACTGAAAGAGGTGAAAGAGTTTTTGAAATCTGTTTCTATGTTGAATTTTTACTTTAGTACATGTGAATGATAGATAATACATTCACTATGATAAATCAGTTTCTAAAGTACAGCGCGTACTGCGAAGCAAAATACTTGGTATCTGTGGCGTATCGTGCGCGTAGCAAACATACGCGCTACGAGTGTGTTGCCCGCTACGAGTGTTTGTTTACGTGATTGCGCGCCGTGTTTACCGTCGCGGGTCGCGGCTGCCAAACACCGAACCTGTAACAAACTATCACACTATTTTCACTGGTTGTCGCCATCATGATTCAACTTTTCGATATTTTGTCATCTCTTCCATGTTTGATTGGTACAATATAATGTACCTACAATTTTTTTTTCTTTCAACTTAAGAATATAATGAGTATTTTTTACATCGCTGTGGTATCATAACATAATAGCCAGTTAGAAAGCCATCAATAATGTCCAATTTGCGTGCCTGGGGCGAACAGTGGCGCTATGGTGGCGCCATCAGTTTTAAATTAATCATGCCTGAAATACTCACGAAAAACGTAAAATATTCATGAAAATGTTTGTATTTCAGGCACAATTAATTTAAAACTGATGGCGCCACCACTTTAATAACTGGTCGCTAAAATAAAATGATGTAATTGGCATTTGAACATAAAAAAGTAGAATCATATTTTTCTTTTATTTTTTTAGAAAACTTTATGGCCATGGCCATTGGCGGGGATAAAAACTGGGCACCAAATGGCGCCACTAGCGAGTGTTCCTTTTTCTTATGATTGGTCAGTAATCTGTCAATGTCAAAGTTTAGCGTCTTCTCATTGGTTTCTTTTGGAACACTCTCTAGTGGTGCCATCTGCAATTAGCTTTGCAAAACTGGGAACTAAATGGCGCCACTAGCGAGTGTTCCTTTTTCTTGTGATTGGTCAGTAATCTGTCAATGTCAAAGTTTTGCGTCTTCTCATTGGTTTCTTTTGGAACACTCGCTAGTGGTGCCATCTGCAATTAAATTGCCATTCAAATAGAAAATTAAAAAAAAAAAAAATAAGAATCGACTACAATCTACATGAAAAAGCAATCAAATCGGCGAGTGCACATCAAACCGAGCTACAATATAGCTGAATCTATTTTTAAGGAGGTTTGCTTGTCGGAGGGTGTCGTCGGTATTATCATACAAATGCTGCATAATTTAGGCGATGTTTCGATGTGCCGCGTAACAAAAACACCGTTTTACGATTCATTTCATGGGTTAGCCGACTTTGTAATAGCATGTAATAGGAATAGGATCGTTGCGTTGGTACTTATATATTTTGTACGTGGTGTATGTAAGGTACAGCATCCTGACAACTGATAAGGGTTGCTAAGTCAATGAAACTGAACAATGTTAAGAAAGAAATTCTTTCAGGAAAGAAAAATCATTTTAAGCTTCCCCTTACTACAATTAAGGTTGTTATTTTGTACGGGGAAGTCAATTTTTTTTTTTTTGTGAAAGTTATTCAGTTTCTTTGACTGAAACGAGGGTTCGTCAGTTTCCAAAAGCTGTCCGTTAAACCTTGTATAGTGGTTCAATGGGATGTTTCATATTTAAAATAAAGTGGTATTTTGTAAATTATTATATTTGCATTTCCATTAATAATAACTCCAAAATCTTTCGGAAATATTATTACAGATTGTGGAGTATGAGTTTGCGTTTCACTTTCCTCTTACAAAATTAATTTACACAAAAATGCCCACCAAAATCTGTAAGTTGATAAAAATAACCCAAAAATATTCCAATATTTCCGATCCCTCAAACTTTAAAATGAAAAACCGAGAACACACGGCAAATGACTTTAAAGGTGCCGGCACACTTTCGAAATGTGAAGGCGGATTTTTGGTACATTACTGGCTCTGCACGCATTTAATATAAAAAGTTCAAATACGAGTCGTCAATGTAACGCAAAAAACACTTTCTCTGCCACGTCCATACCATAGAGTGCTGGCACAAGTCCGGAAGCTCTCACAAGATTTAATCTGTCGGCTGCCGTAAAGCGTAGCCGATAAAATAAACTGACGCGCGAAAATCGCAAAAATCTCCCTTGCCTCGCCAGCGCCAAGATTACACATAAAAATGTTAAATGGCCAAGAACGAGTATTGAAAAAAATTCGAGGGTAATGGTCGGGGAAATTGGAAGAGCGAGAGATGGCGCGACGTTTAAAACAGTTTTTTTTTTGTATGCAACTAAAATTGAAAATAGTGGGAAATTTTTGAAATCTTGGGAAAGAGAGTGGTTTTGATTTTGATTTAGATAAACGTCTCTTAAAAAAAACAATTACGCAGTTATCAGTCTAGACTTCTTTACTTTCATGCTTGACAGAAAGCAATGAAAAACGTAGAATGAAATGACTATATAGCTAGCAGCATCTCTTCCCTGTCGGGGAAGTGTAGAAAAGTTTTACAGATGATCAACATAATTTACAAGTAGGTATGGTAATGTTATGTTCCATGTGGAAAGATGTTCGTTATGCCGATAAACAATTATTGCTCAATATTAGCAGCACAACTATAGCTTTGAGTATCAGGCTAGTAAAATATTTGACGTGCCTGAGGTCGACGGCTCACTGGGTGCAAAATCATTAGCATCGCACCATGGGGTCGAGATGTGGAAGCGACATCGTGACACCTTGTCGAATGAATCTATTAGAATAGAGCTAGGTATGTATTTGCGTTGGTAATTGGGATACAGTTGACAAAACTGGAGCTTTGCTGTTACCTACTATTTCTATGTTCGCAATATTGTGTCCAATATATTTGAGGAATTTTGGAATATGATCCCATGTTTTGGAAGGGCATTGAGTCCACAGATACAGTCGCTGCAGAAACCTTTTTAGTATTGGAATCTTATAAACCATGAGAGCTAACCACGTTCAACCATGGGAGTATTATTTAACTTAGAAAACAAGAAAAAATAAGAAGATTTTTTTTTTTAATAAGAAATTACGAATAAGTAATCTGTATAGGTCTTTGTCTGCATGTAACGATCATTCGTCGAGACTCTTATTTAGAAGTATGAAAAGTAAGCGGTTGGTTGTGTACTCATTCATGTTTTAAACGTCTTAGAGAACAGCATCTTAATGAATTTTGCCCATTATTTAGGCGGCAGTAGGTGGCGCATGGCGTGGCGTGTTCCGCTTAACGCTAAGCGAGCTATAATGCACGCTATAATCAGTACTGCAGCTGTGTCTGAAGCACGACTTGCATACTAGGGCTGCATACTCTTGCTAGAAAATTTCCTTTTTTTATTTGTGATTGGTTTACTAAAGATCAATGGTGGTGAGACAAGAGTCGACACCCAGAAGACATAAAGTCACAGGAAAACCTACACATTCTGTTTTTTCTTACGTAACTGTTGCATAAGAAACTGACCAACGTGATCTTCCTCTTTAGTCATTGCAAGTAGGTATATTTGTAGTCATACTTGGACTTTTTATTTGTAGAGAATTCTGTGACAAATATTACAACTGAAAGATAAACGTTTCACAATCCAAAGAGCTTTGCGCAACACTTTACAAAGCAAAATAATAAATCTATAAACAAATATAATAAATCTAGATGTTTAGCTCGGTGCAACCCTTGCCCGCCATATGCCGTGAAGCAGCCCGCCCTTAAATTACAGAACTTCGTACTCCCGCTCATAATAGAGAGATATGCCTTTAATATCTGCCGGGTACTCGTACTGCACACATTGTTGTTTACTTTTTGTCCTCGTTCTGATATTAGACACTGTGTTTCGATGCTGTTTTATAAACAGTGTTTTATGAGTAAGTATTTGGGAGACTTTACTTGTTTTGAAAGAAACGTATCTATTTTATGTAGCAAACGGTGGCAAGCAAGCATACCACCTGGTGGTAAACGGTCGCCAGTAACACTTGCTATAGCATGTAGAGACGCAATTGACATTAGGGGAGATCTAAGGTGGATTATGTATGTGCCAGTAATTTCATTGACTTCCATGCCCTTTGGAACATAGAAGTGTTTGGTACTTATCATCCCGAGACGCGTCTGCTTGTTTGCGAAATGAAATCATGTAACAAAAAGCCCTACGCAGACCGTTACGAAAGGACTCATAAAAAGTGACCCCCCCAAAAATTGGATGCAATTCCAATCACAATCGGTCGGGTGTAAAGACGCACCTGCTCAAAGGACACGTGCCCGGCTAAGTATCTACTTAAAGTAAGTGACCCCACTTTACGGCGGGGTCGGGACACTCGCAGACACTCCAATAGCCAGCAATAGGTACCGACGCCGGGCAATTTCACGAATGCTGCCACCAGCTGCGCCCGACGCGCCGAAATATAACCGTGCCCCGAAAAAACATTTGCGAAAGAAAAGGATATTAGTCTCCGCGGGGCAATAATCGAAGCCAATCGGCCCACCGTGCGCCCCGACACGACACTTTTTTTTATTTATACCATTAGCCATAGTACGTAATACCGTAAAACATACTTTTATGGATACGTGTAGACACCTTGATTTTACAAATTGCCATTTTGATTTGTGAAGTTTGGGGTTCGTGGTCGTAAAATATTCAATACTCTCCAGTGTAATCTACCGTGTTATTTTGATAGAAATAAAGTGTATAATAATGTTACTTACTAATCAAATGAAGAAGTTAAGATTTGAAGGTGTCTAGGTATGTTGCTTACTAAATCATTCTAACGTTTGTAATTTTTTTCTCGAAATGGCATTTTATGTAGTTAAATCATAATAACGCTATCTATAGTGTCTGTTGGCTACATGATGGATGAGTGACTTGGCATGATAAAAATCGTTTACGGATAAGGTTAAATTTACACTCTTTGGCCCGTATTTATAATCAGCTCTCAAGAGTGACAGCGAGTTTGAGTTCGTATCAGAAATGTCATTCCAGTACAAAATTACCTGTCAAATCCACACTCAATATTGCTCTCAATCTTGAGATCGATTTATAAATACGAGCCTTTGGTTCCTTCTAATGCAGAACTAAGGAGCTACGAATATTGATTCCATAGGTTCCACGGTTTTCCATGCACTTATCAGAAACTGACATCCGTGTGTCAAACAGCACCGTGACGTCAAAAGGCACACTTACGCAGTAAAACACGTTAAACACGGAGCAAATATGCCGGCGAACGCAAACATCTCTAAAATTGGTTGTCAGAAAACATAATGTCGGCGTCGGGAGGGAAGGGTTGTCGGCTGCTTGCCTACCTTCGCAGTAAAGTGATTTGTACTGCGTTGTACCAGTTCAATTTCAATGTTCCCTTTATTATTATTACACATAAGTAGTTTATCATCAATTAAAATTGATAAAAAGAAAAAATAGAATCTACATTGTTAAGTTCTGTTGTTAAAACGTCGGTGGTGTAGTGCATAGGACCACTCTGCTGAAATCTCACCATGAAAACTAAGTGTATGACGAAATATTTAAGCTTATTGGTCATAATATGATTAAAATTTATTTGACATAATCATTGTATGCCATAATAATTTGTCAAACTACTGGGTGTAAGGGACATCGTACTGCAAACTGATAGGGGTTGCTCATTCAATAAAACTGAACAACTTTCACCAGGAATTTCTTTCAGGAAATAAAAAAAAACATGTAAAATTGTCTCATCGAGGTGGTCATTTGTATGGGAAAGCCATTATTTTTTTATGATAGAATTATCTGCTGAAAGTTGTTCAGTTTCGTTGACAGACCAACCCCTGCCAGTTAGCGGTGGTATGCTGTCCCACACCCGTTACAGCAATGCATTTTTGGTTTTCTAATGCACGTTCATTCCACGACAAAAAATACTGATACACTACACTACCTTATACGTATCTCTTTATTTCGCGCCCTCTATGCCCTTTCCTTATTCTTGACATTTTAAATTGTTTATTTGCGAACAAGTGTCAAGTTATTTATTCAGTGACAGTTCCTGTTCACCTGCTGTTTGCTGACAGTTGCTGGCTTGTGTGGAACACTATCGATTGTGTAAACCACGGAGTAGTGAAAACGATTTAGTCAAGTATGTTTAGGAAGTTAATGTAACTTTTTTAAAGGTAAGAAAGTATTTTGTAGATTACAGTGAAGCATTATTAAAAAGAGGAAAGAACTAACCAAATGAAAAAACAACTGTATCTACACAGCGAATACAATAATAGCTAAAAAATGTGTTTTCTCCACACTACTTCGTAGCAGAATTGCTACAAGCTACGGCCTGCTACGATGCTACGGCGTAGAGAAATGATTTTCAACCCACAAAAATCTTATTTCCTTTCTTATTCTTCCATGCTGGACTGGTAGTGATAGAAAAACATAGAATGTGCCAGCTGCATCTCCTCCCGGGCATGCTGTAAAAATCAGCTAAGGGATATGATATGATATGGGTTTTAGTATTGTAATTTAGGCGATGGGCTGACAACCTGTCACTATAGCAATATACAGATCCATCTGGAATAACCCTCAAAATTTGTCAGACGTGGCGAAACGACCTTTGTGTAAGTCATTTACGCTCTGCCTACCCCATTAGGGATAAAGGCGTGATTATTATGTATGTATGTAAAAATCTTATTATTGCAATGATTTATTTAGCTATTTTTATCATCTTGTTATACTTATCTATGCTGCACTGGGAAAACCAGGGAGCAAAAAGCTTCTGGTAGGCATTGCCATTTAGGCGATGACGACCTTCATACAGCAATACACATATTCCTTGCTAAAATTCCTCTAAAGTATTGTCAGATGCACTGTTAATTATCTTGATTAATGGCTTTTGTGTAGTCACAATTCCGCCAAGGTCACGAAGCGAAGCAAATACAAACTGGGGAGGATGTACAAACACGAACACGAACACAGCGAACACGCGTATTCGGAGATACCTAGGACAAACACAAAACATCATAATTAAATATTAGTTTAGAGGAATTTTAGCAAGGAATATGTGTATTGCTGTATGAAGGTCGTCATCGCCTAAATGGCAATGCCTACCAGAAGCTTTTTGCTCCCTGGTTTTCCCAGTGCAGCATAGATAAGTATAACAAGATGATAAAAATAGCTAAATAAATCATTGCAATAATAAGATTTTTACATACATACATAATAATCACGCCTTTATCCCTAATGGGGTAGGCAGAGCGTAAATGACTTACACAAAGGTCGTTTCGCCACGTCTGACAAATTTTGAGGGTTATTCCAGATGGATCTGTATATTGCTATAGTGACAGGTTGTCAGCCCATCGCCTAAATTACAATACTAAAACCCATATCATATCATATCCCTTAGCTGATTTTTACAGCATGCCCGGGAGGAGATGCAGCTGGCACATTCTATGTTTTTCTATCACTACCAGTCCAGCATGGAAGAATAAGAAAGGAAATAAGATTTTTGTGGGTTGAAAATCATTTCTCTACGCCGTAGCATCGTAGCAGGCCGTAGCTTGTAGCAATTCTGCTACGAAGTAGTGTGGAGAAAACACATTTTTTAGCTATTATTGTATTCGCTGTGTAGATACAGTTGTTTTTTCATTTGGTTAGTTCTTTCCTCTTTTTAATAATGCTTCACTGTAATCTACAAAATACTTTCTTACCTTTAAAAAAGTTACATTAACTTCCTAAACATACTTGACTAAATCGTTTTCACTACTCCGTGGTTTACACAATCGATAGTGTTCCACACAAGCCAGCAACTGTCAGCAAACAGCAGGTGAACAGGAACTGTCACTGAATAAATAACTTGACACTTGTTCGCAAATAAACAATTTAAAATGTCAAGAATAAGGAAAGGGCATAGAGGGCGCGAAATAAAGAGATACGTATAAGGTAGTGTAGTGTATCAGTATTTTTTGTCGTGGAATGAACGTGCATTAGAAAACCAAAAATGCATTGCTGTAACGGGTGTGGGACAGCATACCACCGCTAACTGGCAGGGGTTGGTCTGTCAACGAAACTGAACAACTTTCAGCAGATAATTCTATCATAAAAAAATAATGGCTTTCCCATACAAATGACCACCTCGATGAGACAATTTTACATGTTTTTTTTTATTTCCTGAAAGAAATTCCTGGTGAAAGTTGTTCAGTTTTATTGAATGAGCAACCCCTATCAGTTTGCAGTACGATGTCCCTTACACCCAGTAGTTTGACAAATTATTATGGCATACAATGATTATGTCAAATAAATTTTAATCATATTATGACCAATAAGCTTAAATATTTCGTCATACACTTAGTTTTCATGGTGAGATTTCAGCAGAGTGGTCCTATGCACTACACCACCGACGTTTTAACAACAGAACTTAACAATGTAGATTCTATTTTTTCTTTTTATCAATTTTAATTGATGATAAACTACTTATGTGTAATAATAATAAAGGGAACATTGAAATTGAACTGGTACAACGCAGTACAAATCACTTTACTGCGAAGGTAGGCAAGCAGCCGACAACCCTTCCCTCCCGACGCCGACATTATGTTTTCTGACAACCAATTTTAGAGATGTTTGCGTTCGCCGGCATATTTGCTCCGTGTTTAACGTGTTTTACTGCGTAAGTGTGCCTTTTGACGTCACGGTGCTGTTTGACACACGGATGTCAGTTTCTGATAAGTGCATGGAAAACCGTGGAACCTATGGAATCAATATTCGTAGCTCCTTAGTTCTGCATTAGAAGGAACCAAAGGCTCGTATTTATAAATCGATCTCAAGATTGAGAGCAATATTGAGTGTGGATTTGACAGGTAATTTTGTACTGGAATGACATTTCTGATACGAACTCAAACTCGCTGTCACTCTTGAGAGCTGATTATAAATACGGGCCAAAGAGTGTAAATTTAACCTTATCCGTAAACGATTTTTATCATGCCAAGTCACTCATCCATCATGTAGCCAACAGACACTATAGATAGCGTTATTATGATTTAACTACATAAAATGCCATTTCGAGAAAAAAATTACAAACGTTAGAATGATTTAGTAAGCAACATACCTAGACACCTTCAAATCTTAACTTCTTCATTTGATTAGTAAGTAACATTATTATACACTTTATTTCTATCAAAATAACACGGTAGATTACACTGGAGAGTATTGAATATTTTACGACCACGAACCCCAAACTTCACAAATCAAAATGGCAATTTGTAAAATCAAGGTGTCTACACGTATCCATAAAAGTATGTTTTACGGTATTACGTACTATGGCTAATGGTATAAATAAAAAAAAGTGTCGTGTCGGGGCGCACGGTGGGCCGATTGGCTTCGATTATTGCCCCGCGGAGACTAATATCCTTTTCTTTCGCAAATGTTTTTTCGGGGCACGGTTATATTTCGGCGCGTCGGGCGCAGCTGGTGGCAGCATTCGTGAAATTGCCCGGCGTCGGTACCTATTGCTGGCTATTGGAGTGTCTGCGAGTGTCCCGACCCCGCCGTAAAGTGGGGTCACTTACTTTAAGTAGATACTTAGCCGGGCACGTGTCCTTTGAGCAGGTGCGTCTTTACACCCGACCGATTGTGATTGGAATTGCATCCAATTTTTGGGGGGGTCACTTTTTATGAGTCCTTTCGTAACGGTCTGCGTAGGGCTTTTTGTTACATGATTTCATTTCGCAAACAAGCAGACGCGTCTCGGGATGATAAGTACCAAACACTTCTATGTTCCAAAGGGCATGGAAGTCAATGAAATTACTGGCACATACATAATCCACCTTAGATCTCCCCTAATGTCAATTGCGTCTCTACATGCTATAGCAAGTGTTACTGGCGACCGTTTACCACCAGGTGGTATGCTTGCTTGCCACCGTTTGCTACATAAAATAGATACGTTTCTTTCAAAACAAGTAAAGTCTCCCAAATACTTACTCATAAAACACTGTTTATAAAACAGCATCGAAACACAGTGTCTAATATCAGAACGAGGACAAAAAGTAAACAACAATGTGTGCAGTACGAGTACCCGGCAGATATTAAAGGCATATCTCTCTATTATGAGCGGGAGTACGAAGTTCTGTAATTTAAGGGCGGGCTGCTTCACGGCATATGGCGGGCAAGGGTTGCACCGAGCTAAACATCTAGATTTATTATATTTGTTTATAGATTTATTATTTTGCTTTGTAAAGTGTTGCGCAAAGCTCTTTGGATTGTGAAACGTTTATCTTTCAGTTGTAATATTTGTCACAGAATTCTCTACAAATAAAAAGTCCAAGTATGACTACAAATATACCTACTTGCAATGACTAAAGAGGAAGATCACGTTGGTCAGTTTCTTATGCAACAGTTACGTAAGAAAAAACAGAATGTGTAGGTTTTCCTGTGACTTTATGTCTTCTGGGTGTCGACTCTTGTCTCACCACCATTGATCTTTAGTAAACCAATCACAAATAAAAAAAGGAAATTTTCTAGCAAGAGTATGCAGCCCTAGTATGCAAGTCGTGCTTCAGACACAGCTGCAGTACTGATTATAGCGTGCATTATAGCTCGCTTAGCGTTAAGCGGAACACGCCACGCCATGCGCCACCTACTGCCGCCTAAATAATGGGCAAAATTCATTAAGATGCTGTTCTCTAAGACGTTTAAAACATGAATGAGTACACAACCAACCGCTTACTTTTCATACTTCTAAATAAGAGTCTCGACGAATGATCGTTACATGCAGACAAAGACCTATACAGATTACTTATTCGTAATTTCTTATTAAAAAAAAAAATCTTCTTATTTTTTCTTGTTTT
Organism: Scrobipalpa atriplicella; assembly: GCA_029255725.1. NCBI lineage: Eukaryota > Metazoa > Arthropoda > Insecta > Lepidoptera > Gelechiidae > Scrobipalpa > Scrobipalpa atriplicella. The sequence continues at coordinate 18,722 of JARACY010005807.1, forward strand.
CTAAGTTAAATAATACTCCCATGGTTGAACGTGGTTAGCTCTCATGGTTTATAAGATTCCAATACTAAAAAGGTTTCTGCAGCGACTGTATCTGTGGACTCAATGCCCTTCCAAAACATGGGATCATATTCCAAAATTCCTCAAATATATTGGACACAATATTGCGAACATAGAAATAGTAGGTAACAGCAAAGCTCCAGTTTTGTCAACTGTATCCCAATTACCAACGCAAATACATACCTAGCTCTATTCTAATAGATTCATTCGACAAGGTGTCACGATGTCGCTTCCACATCTCGACCCCATGGTGCGATGCTAATGATTTTGCACCCAGTGAGCCGTCGACCTCAGGCACGTCAAATATTTTACTAGCCTGATACTCAAAGCTATAGTTGTGCTGCTAATATTGAGCAATAATTGTTTATCGGCATAACGAACATCTTTCCACATGGAACATAACATTACCATACCTACTTGTAAATTATGTTGATCATCTGTAAAACTTTTCTACACTTCCCCGACAGGGAAGAGATGCTGCTAGCTATATAGTCATTTCATTCTACGTTTTTCATTGCTTTCTGTCAAGCATGAAAGTAAAGAAGTCTAGACTGATAACTGCGTAATTGTTTTTTTTAAGAGACGTTTATCTAAATCAAAATCAAAACCACTCTCTTTCCCAAGATTTCAAAAATTTCCCACTATTTTCAATTTTAGTTGCATACAAAAAAAAAACTGTTTTAAACGTCGCGCCATCTCTCGCTCTTCCAATTTCCCCGACCATTACCCTCGAATTTTTTTCAATACTCGTTCTTGGCCATTTAACATTTTTATGTGTAATCTTGGCGCTGGCGAGGCAAGGGAGATTTTTGCGATTTTCGCGCGTCAGTTTATTTTATCGGCTACGCTTTACGGCAGCCGACAGATTAAATCTTGTGAGAGCTTCCGGACTTGTGCCAGCACTCTATGGTATGGACGTGGCAGAGAAAGTGTTTTTTGCGTTACATTGACGACTCGTATTTGAACTTTTTATATTAAATGCGTGCAGAGCCAGTAATGTACCAAAAATCCGCCTTCACATTTCGAAAGTGTGCCGGCACCTTTAAAGTCATTTGCCGTGTGTTCTCGGTTTTTCATTTTAAAGTTTGAGGGATCGGAAATATTGGAATATTTTTGGGTTATTTTTATCAACTTACAGATTTTGGTGGGCATTTTTGTGTAAATTAATTTTGTAAGAGGAAAGTGAAACGCAAACTCATACTCCACAATCTGTAATAATATTTCCGAAAGATTTTGGAGTTATTATTAATGGAAATGCAAATATAATAATTTACAAAATACCACTTTATTTTAAATATGAAACATCCCATTGAACCACTATACAAGGTTTAACGGACAGCTTTTGGAAACTGACGAACCCTCGTTTCAGTCAATGAAACTGAAATTAAATTCTTTCAGAAAGAAAAAACATTGAACTTCCCCGTACAAAATAACAACC